>CEMJ01393053.1:1840-32121 GCA_900068955.1 Clitocybe nebularis | reverse complement strand
CCCCTCCCCTCCACCACGCACCGCGCCCGCCGCGCCAGCGCAGCCGAAAAAGTCCTCGAACAGCTCCGCAGCCGCGATCTCCTCAAATCCGGGGCCTCCCCCACCACGACCGCCTCCGCCTCTGCAGCAGCTGCAATGGCAATGGCAGCCGCAAACGGGCCTGGCGTCGTCCCCGCACCTAGCCCACGCACGTCCTGGATCCACTACCAACAAAAGGACGACCCGTACACTACCACCACCGAGCCGGGTGGACCCGCCGCCGTCCTCCACAATTCCCGCTCGCAGTCCCGGCGCCAGTCCCTCATCGCCCCTACCGGACCCCCTCCGTCCCCCGTGCTCCCCAAATCGGCACTTCCGGGACCGACGCGCCCCCGCCCGACGTGGTCGCCGTCTGCGCCGCAGCTCGCCGGTGGTGGTGTCGGCGGTGTCGGCGGTATTGCAAGTGGTGTAGGTGCCGGCGGCGGCGGTGGTGCGGGACAGGTGTACCCCCCAGAGCTCCCGGGACTGCTAGACGGAGAACACCATACGGACGAGTTGGCGGTCCGCTTCGAGGCTGGGTGGCCGATTCTCGAGACGTGGTTGGTTGCGGCCGGTGGGGGGCAGGGGGATGGGGATTTTGGGAGGGTGTGTATCATTTACAGATGATCGATGGCCTTGTTGTGGTGTTGGAGTCATAAAAAAGCCTTCTCGGGGGCGTTTTTGTAGATTAAATTGTACTCTTGGTGTGTACAATAATGTGATCAGGCTACGTCTCTTGCAGTGTTGGGGCAATCAAAATGCTTTAGACTTGGAGATCAGACTTTCACTCTTCATGCTCGAAACGTGTACATTAATATGAGCAGACTATGCAATAAAACAACAAGAGGCCTCAGGGCCCGGTATAAGTAATCCGCAGAGAAAGACTAAAAGGCAGCGTGGACGCCGTCACCGTGACCTCCCCACCAGGCGGCACGAGCTCCGACACCTTTTTCGAGAGATTAGGTCGCGTCGCTTCTTCCAGCTGCGGCGGCGCTCGCAAGTAGATCTGTCCCGTCGGCGTCGACAGCGAGGGCTTTTTAATCTGGCTGAAGGGCACGGGGAGGTCAAGGGGGGAAGGAGAAAGTCGCAAGGAAACACAAACATGTCCTGCTTCTCCACCAACATCTCGATCAGCTGCTCCACCGTAAAGTCGGAGCTGAGCGACATCTCGAGCGCCTCTCCGCCACACACGGGGCAGTCATCCCGCTTTTCGTGCTCGAATGTGTACGAGTACACGCCCTCGGTGCCGATGAGCATAAAGTAGTTGTTGAGGTACGCCGCGGAGCTCGTCGCGATCTTGAAGGCTTCGTTGCAACACGATGCTGCGGGCAGGAGGTTCGTTCACGCCCATAGAGGGAGCATTTTATGATTGATACTTACCTGAGATGATGGCGTTGGTGGAGGCGATGGCGGGGATGATGTTCTTCACGACACCCTGGGTCAAGGACCACGTCACGCCCTCGATCTTGAACTCCTTTGCACGGGCTGCAGCGATGGTGTAGAGCCACCCAATATGCTCCGGGTCGTCCGTGTCCATCTTCTTGTCTACAGGGGGGGGGGGTGAACAACACGTCAACAACCCATCAAAGGGTTATACACAGGGCCAAAGGTCGAGAGATACGACGCACCGCCCTGAACGCGGGGCCACTCCAAGACAGACGCCCACTCGATGCAATGTTCGGGCAGCCGGGGCGTGTTCGCGATGGTGCAGATCGGAAACGCTGTGGGCTTGTTCAGCATGTCGAGCGAGCATTCGTAGCATGACGTGATGGTGGGCAGGATAACGCGTGCCTGGCCTTTGAATCCTGTGTAGACCAAAAGGCACTGTTAGCGTAGACGCGCACAGGCACGAAACCCTCCCCCCTCCACACCTTCTGTGCCCCCGTCGATCAGGGGCTTCAGGCTCTCCGGGTCCTCGGGATCGACGAGATTGACGAGGGTAGCGTTGATCCATCGCCGGGCCTCGACAGAATCGAGCCCGCAGATGACGAGGTTGAACTGCATGTAGTACTCATCGTCCTTGTCCTGTATCTTCCCAAAGTAGCTACACGTGCCTCAGCAGTTGAATCAGGGGTGTCGTGCGTACACACGCATAGATGCTTACGGAGTGACTTTGACACCCGGAACGCGCCTCATGATAAACTCTGCCGCCACCGTCGCCTTTGGCTTGCCTACGTCCTTCGTTCTGTACACGACATAGGCTTCAGCTTACGAAAACAGAGAAAACCCTTCCCCCCCCCCCCACGGTCGGGAAACGCACCTGAAGAGAAACTGGCGATTGAGGTTGCTGATGTCAATCGTGTCCATGTCGATGACGTGAATGTCCTTGAAGCCCGTAAGCGCGAGGTTCGCAAGGATCTCGCACCCGAGTCCGCCGGCGCCGATGACAAGGATTTTGGCCTGGTTGCGCAGAAAGTCCTTGACCTGTCGGAGGGGTCATAGTGAGTGAAGGGGGCTGGTGGATGATCAGGGCAGCCAACATACGCCGTCGCCGGCTAGGAACCCAGGATCGGTGCGGGGCCCAGGGGTATCGAGGACCTGATCGATGTGGTAATAACGTCCTGGCCAGTCGGTTGTAGAGGTGGATTCGTTTGGCTGGAGGATGGCGGCAGACATTTTCAAGGTTAGGAGTATATGGGCCACTTAATGATTAATCCCAATGTGATCGCATTTTCATGTATATACGTAATTATGATCACCATCATTTTGGCTTCCATACTTGGTATAAGAACTCGGAACCGGGAACACCGCCAACAAAGATACTACTACACTGCCTACATATACAGCTTTTCGCCTAGCTGCATTAAGGCCAACCATGATAGTCATCATCGAGCCGCTCGGCCGGTGATCAAATCATATGGAGTGAAACTGTAAGCCAACTACAACAACAATAAGAGAATGAGAAAGATAGGCTCGTTCAATGTGGAAATGCGTAGTCTTCTCCCCGGTCTTGTGGACAAAGAATCAAGAATGTTGTTACCGAGCTCCACCGAGACGCGCTTCGGAAGAGCTCTATCAGAAAACTCGTCAATCTAGGACACCGGAGAGCACGGGATGCGAAATGGATAACTGGGTCCAGAGACTTGTCGTGTAAATATAGGTTCTGCAGTCGTATTTAATGGGGTCAACGGAGGGATACTGATACGACCCACCCGCCGTACACCATTATGGGAATCCATTATCCTGAATTACCAAAAACCACCAGACAATGGGTTCTTCGGAAGCGGCCCAACGCCGGTTTGGTTACTTCTGAACATATGGAGTTCAAGACAAATGTTCCCATCTTCGAGTCGACCACGGAAGGAAAGATATTGGTCAAAGCCACGTCTGTCGACATTTAACCGTCGACATATAGCCTCTAACGTGTCACATAGATATTTTTCCAATGATCCCGCCCAAATGACGTGGATCAAAGACGATGGGGTGCGCAGCTACGCTCCCTCCATTGAGGTCGGCCAGCCAATACTCAGTGGGAGTGTAGGGGAAGTGCTTGCCTCCTGGGTGCCCGACTTCAAACCAGGCGACGTCGTATTTGGATATTTTACATGGTCGGATTACTGCCTCGTAGACTGTGCTTTTGCCAGCATATTGGCACCGATCCTAAAGGTTCCCCAGCAAATGGACCCAGCCGATTACATTGCATCAAACCTGACGGTGTGTCTCCATTTTTGAATTCATAAAGAACGTCAAGGGCATGGGGGGACTCACCAGTAGTTATTGACAGGCACTCACCGCATATATTGGCCTCCTCATCACTGCCAGGGCCACTTCGAAAGACCAAACAGTAGTCGTCACAGGGGCAGCAGGCGCCATTGGAACTATTGTAGCTCAGATTGCTAAGAACGTCCTTAAAATTCCGAATGTGGTTGGGATTACAGGATCAGAGGCCAAGTGTGACTACCTGGTGAACGAGCTGGGGCTTGATGCAGCGGTCAACTATAATTCTCCCAACTATTTCGAGGAGCTGAAAAAGGCCACCCCTGGATTTATCGATATCTTCTTTGACGGAATTGGCGGGTCCAACTTGAACCTCATTTGCAAACATATAAACCACTTCGGAAGGATAGTGGCCATTGGGGGAATGAGCAACTATGCCTCTGCGGATAACCCACCTGTAATTGGCTCTGATGGCTATATGCAATTGGTGGGCCTTAGTATCTCACAGGCGACAGAGGTGATGCTCATGTTTCTATAAAACAGGTATACCAAAATGCAAGTGTCCTGGGCTTCGTCGCCAACCGTCACGTCGAGGAATTCCCAAAGGCGATAGAAGATATTACACGCTGGATAAATGAAGGAAAGATTAAATTAGTCAAGACAACTATTGAAAGATCATTGGAGGACGTGCCGGACGGCCTACAAATGCTACTGAGGGGCGAGAATGTTGGGAAGCTAGTGACTAGGTTGAAACTTGATACGAGAGAGCTCGAGTACAGATTATAATTTATCATATGAATTTTACCTTTGAAACCCTGAATTATTCGATCGTGATCTTACTTACATAATCGTATTTTTGATTTTCTCCCAAGTCATGGCGCAGGTGGGACCTCTCATCCAGTTCAGCGGGCACCAGCACTTCCGACAACGCCTAGTTCTCTCTATACTGAGCGGAAAGCATGTTCGAATCGACAAAATCCGTTCCGAGGACAAAAACCCTGGTCTTCAAGGTGATTTGTGAATGTTGTGAGCTTGTAAGGATCACTGAACCCGGTCTTTGCAGATTTTGAAATCAGCCTACTTAGACTGCTGGAGAAGGTTACCAATGGTACAATAATTGAGATATCTGTTACAGGTGCGCAAGCATTTGCATCTCTCCCTCTGTCTTTATTGAACGCACGTATAAAATAGGAACTGCGATACTGTTGAAGCCTGGAATTATATCTGGGGGCACTGTATCGCATGACTGTCCGCTATCCCGTTCCATTGGCTACTTTCTAGAGCCTATAATTATGTTGGCACCATTTTCCAAAAAGCCTATGCAATTAACGCTCAAGGGCATCACAACAGACGAGCATGATCTATCGGTGTGTTGTGTATTCATTCATATCATGTCGTATAATCTTTGAACCCTTGCAGGTAGATCTACTCAGAACTGTTACATTACCACATTTACAGTTGTTTGGTATCTCCGACGGTTTAGAACTGCGGGTATGTACCATTTAACACCTTACTTTGCACCTTTAATGGCTCTGTCGAAAGATAAAAAAACGTGGTGCACCTCCTGCGGGAGGTGGCGAAATTCAATTTCTCTGCCCTATCGTCAAGCAGGTCAAGACATTGAACTTTGTAGAGCCCGGAAAAATTAAACGAATTAGGGGGGTAGCGTAAGTGAAATCACAGTTCCGTGGTTCTTTACGCTAACCCAGTATTGTCAGACATGCTGTTCGGGTGAATCCTCAATTCTCGAATCGAATGATAGAATCGTCACGTTCCATACTCAACCGTTATATCCCCGATATATACCTCTATTCGGACGTCTATAAAGGCGACGAAAGTGGCAAGTCCGTGGAGCGATAAACCATAGATCAACACATCACTAAGACTTTCACCCATAGATCCCCAGGATACGCACTTAGCCTCCTTGCCGAATCGACCACATCAGCCATATATTGCGCAGAAGCAATTTCGCAACCTGGAGTGGCACCGGAAGATATAGGACTCCAGGCGGCGCGTGCTTTGGTTGCTGAAATAAGCCAGGGCGGATGTGTGGATCGGAAGCACCAGACGTTGGTACTTCTAATGATGGTCCTGGGAAGCGAAGACGTTGGGCGCTGTAGAATGGGTGAACCTACACCAAGAACGTGCGTTATATTCTCGTCCGAAGTCACAGAAATCGTTAGATATTCCCACAGGATACAATTTTTACGGGATGTCCGGAGCTTTTTTGGAACGTCATTCAAGATTGTGACAGCTGATCCATCGGATCCAGCGTCATCTCAACTTCTGTATTCGTGTTATGGGACAGGTTATGTCAACGCAAATCGGACGCTTGCTTAAATAATCTACCTGTAATCCTAAATTTTTACACCCCCTTCTCCATGAATTCGGCGCCTCCCCGGCAAAGGGCAACCAATTGCATACTATGGTAGCGTAGGCTTGAAAAACTTTATACTCGTAGTCACATACTGACGTGTTGGTATTCATCCCAACGGGACCATGGCCTTTGAATCATCGCAACTCATTGATGGGAGCCTGGGCTTTGCTACACTGATCGAAAGTGGATGAGTTAGCTGTAGACGAGCAGAATCTGTGTCCCACCTAAAGAACGTTATCTCCTTCTATAAAGAACCAGTACGGTACATATGGCACCAATGGCAAACCCTGTGGTATAAGGTAGCGATGCACCAGCCAGGGAGAGCAAACCGTCGACAACTGACCGCCGACGCCCTCCTAAATCGTATAGGGTAGGAACCGTATCCTTTTCCCAGCCTTCGTCTAAGATTTTTTGAACCATGTCATCGTCCAACTGGACCAAGTCTTCCATTGGCCAGGTGTTACACACACCCGTCATCCACTTCATCCTCTTCTTCCCCAATTCACCTCCAACTCCAGGTGCCCGGACCTTCAATTGTGCCCTCAACTCTCCAACCTTGGTGATTGCCTCGCCCTCTATTCCTGATAGTGCAGTCTGAAGCTTTCTCTTTACCAGGTTCGCCATTTTTGGACCATTCCCGTTGGTCGATATCATGATTTGCAAGGGTCCATCGCGTATCTGGGACCCGAAATAAAAGTCGCAGGAGTCCGGGATATCAGCTGCATTGATTGGAATCCTCGCCTCCCTACTCATTCTGCAAATGCTACGTGAGAGTTCGACGTCGTCCAGCGCTGTGAGGACCATGTCCATCCCGTTGAACTCAGCAGGTCCAGAAAAGGGACGATCATGGTATATAATGCGGTCGCTATGTAGCTCCGTAAACCGCTTCGTGCGTGGATGGAGTCCCTCTCGGGGGCATAGAACTGTGATGTGTGCGTCCGTTGTGAGAATCGAATCTACACGCTGTGAGGCAATCTCTCCACCCCCCACAATTAAGACATGTTTGTCTTTGAGTTGCCAAGCGATAATCAGAGAGCCTCCACCCGTATGCGTAGTATCTGTCATTTTAGATGTCGAGTGCTCTGTGAAAAAGTATTGTTCAGCATAGCAAGAGTGAAACTCTTATCGGCGGGCCGCTGAGCCGGGACACTCTTGCTCACGTGCATCATGAAACTTAGGGCCATTTGTCAGCAACCTTAACTTTCACTCACCTTTGTCCTTGATACCCCCAAAATGCCTCCCAAAGCCGATATTAATAAAGCTGGCTGGGAACAGAGTGAATTCCCTATTCTCTGTGAAACATGTATGTCTATACCCACGGTATCTGGGCTGCACTAACGCGCACTATAGGTCTAGGAGACAATCCATTTGTAAGAATGGTAAGCATCCGTCTGCGCATGCCTTTTCTGTTGACTTCTAATCACTCTCGTGTAGTCCAAACAAGAGTACGGTAGATCCTGTGGTACATGTGCTCGACCTTTCACCGTTTTCCGCTGGAACCCTGGCACGGGAATGCGGTTCAAGACCACTGTCATCTGCCAGACTTGCGCAAAAGTCAAGAACGTTTGCCAAACATGCCTTCTTGATCTCGAATATGGCCTGCCAACACAAGTTAGAGATACTGCGCTAGCTTTGCAAAATGAGGCTCCGACGAGTGATATCAATAGGGAGTATTATGCTCAGAATATGGAGGGCAAGGTGCGCCCCATCATGCGTGTTCAACTAACTGCATGATTATTAAATTTTTCTTTTTTGTCGCAGTTAGATGGCAACAAATCAGGGTTGGACTCAGGCCGGGCCTCGTCTGCAGGCAAGGAGATGTTGAAGCAGTTGGCACGAACAGACCCCTACTACAAGCGTAACAGACCTCACGTATGCTCCTTCTTTGCGAAGGGAGACTGTACTCGGGGAACAGAATGTCCATATAGACACGAAAAGCCTGTGGACAATGAACTGGCTCACCAAAACATGCAGGACCGTTATCATGGCCGGAACGATCCTGTAGCACGGAAGATTCTCTCGACTCATGCGGACAATCAAGGCCTCAAGCCCCCAGATGATGCTACAATTGTGTGTAGCTTCCATTAAAACTCACCTCAATGTTTGACCTTTCTATGATATTGTAGACTTCGATATTCCTCTCTTCCCTTTCCCCAAATTCGACCGAGCTGAGCATACGCACTCGCGTACTTCAATCTTTGCCTACTGTCGAACCTACACAATTGAAATCTGTCGTTCATGTTGCCAAATCCCGGTTTGTATATCTTAGGTTGAATTATCCCATGATCTGACAGCGTCATCTAGTTGTGCTTTCGTCAATTTTAAAGAGCGAGCAGTTGCGGAACGGGCTGCCCAAGCGTGGGCAAATGGTCTAGAGATTGATGAAGAGAGGGTAGGCGTAAAGTGGGGTCGGAGTAGAGCAGGAGCCAAGCCTTCGCAACCACAGGCAGACACTTCCGTAAGGGTGTAGATTGTATACTACTGTAATTTAGATATTTCGTTTCTTGTAATTCTTTTGTGAGCAGGGCTTCATTGCTTCTCGAGATATAGCCTAAACCCCATCCAGACTTTTGTCGTCCAAGACCGCTGTCATAATGAAGCCTGAACCGCTCCATCTGATCTACCAGACAACTCAAGGTACACAGCTAACGTATCGAGCTATTTTACCATCCCACAATCCCTCGAGAAGGTACAGAGGCATTAAATCGCCGATTGCCCGATCTTCCACGCCCTGACCACAAAAGGCAGTCTGATCGCCAAAACGGGATTGATCTACAAACCTACTTACCAGTCTGCAACTTACTGGAGATTTCATTATAAATACACTCTGTGGTATGCCTCCATCCGAAAAACGTAACAATAATGTATATTATACTTTTCTATAGCTACCTGGTCATGCGAGTAGACCACCAAGCGCCAGAGCACCCAGCCATCCTGAGGCCTGAGGAATGTTCGATCCACTCACGAGAGCCCGACCAAGATTGACGAGCCCAGGCCCAGCTATATGCGCACATTTCATTAATTCCACTGACACGGGAAGATGAGCTGAACGCACGACAGATACCGGCCAATCCCCAGCCAATTCCAAATAATGCTGCACCACCCAACAATTTTCCATCCACCCGTCCGCCCTTTGGGATAGCCCAGACTCCACCTAGTCGAGCTCTTTCTGGCCCCCGATAAAAGTGGTATAGAAAAACGGACAATGGCAAAGCGCCAACAGCAAGAAATGCTAATGAAGGATCGAATGCGGGATGCATAGGAAGTAATAGGAAAGAAAGAACTCGTTCTGATTCACTGAGATTGGATAAACGCAGCGCGATTGCAAACTCGAACCCAGAAATCAAGAAACCCAACAGACGTAAGGATGGCTGAGCTCCTGTTGGCTTAGGTGTGTCTGCTGAAGGACTTTCGGCTTTAGGGGCCTTTGGCAATGGTCAGCGGGGGGTCATATAATGGTCCAGGGGGACGAACAAGCCAATATAACAGCACCAGTGCAGTGAGGGGGGCGGCCTGAAGTGCAAACAATGATTTTCCGTTCCTCCCTAGAGTCCAGTCAAACCCAACGGTAGTTAGGGAGTTACCATGGAAGATTCGAGCCGTCATGACACCAGTTGTAAAAAAGGTAGCGGTCGCGACGATTGAACTAATAAAGCATAACTATAGGTATTGGCATTTTTGGAAGGATTATAAGATTTACCGTAGAGAGAATCTTGAAATTCCAGAAATCATATGTCTGGAAATAATGTCAGAAAGGAATGATCTGAGGGCAGAAATTTAATCACCCTGACGTGCAACCATTGCATAACTGGGGGGGGTGGAGGGGGGGTCGTTAGAGGTATTTTGGCCGTGATAGGTGAGAAGATGGTTCCTACTTTGGACCCTAACCCAACAAGGAAACCGGACAGGAGAACCCGGAAGAGACCAATAGTGAGGGGCTTCGGACCTCCATCTTCTAAAATCCCGACGGCTGCTCCTCCCAAAACAAGACCGGCAACTGCGACGACGTCCCCCTTCCGGCCTTGAACGGCGCGATGCAGGAACCCAGATATGCCGAATACACTACCGTTCAGGAGCAAGAGAGCATGTACCGGTAGAGAGAGGCAGAGGCCCCCGAGAAAAGACTGAAGGGGGGTTGGGGACGACATGAGGGAGCTGGGCTCTGGACCGACTGAATAAGAGGGAAAATCACGTCGACTGTTCCGGCAGTGATGACATGGACCCTGATATTTTCCAAGAGATCATATGCATTCTCAAGTGAGTCACGTGTCGATGATCGTTATAATCAGTGTATTAATAGTTGTATTATCAAGGGTGATCGCTGCACGTGTTGTTGGAATTCCCGTTTTAAAATTTAATCTGGACCTGTTTGTATAATTCGATCAGCTTCCTCCTATCTCACCTCTGTCACCTGCAACGCCACCTCCTCAAATCACTCCCTGCGCATGGCAGGCCTTCAAAATCTGCCCAATCATCCCTTTCCATTTCGTATGCCCGTCCACTTTTTCACACAGCTCGTTCTCCACGCCCGTCACTTCGATCGCTTCAAGCCCAGCCACTCTCCAATCTGCATTAGAAGCTCTGCAAAGAACTGCCAGTACATAATCGTTGTTTGAATATCCGTTCACCACTCTCCCAGCTACAAGGCGCCGAATTCGGGCCCACGCGGTGGCGTCACTAGAAGCTGGCGTACCAAACAGATACACATCTTGGATGAGATGCATCGTGTCCGCCGCCGGAAGGGCAGAAAGGTATTTCAAGGCCTCAAAAATTACAAGTGATCCTAGCGAATATCCCGTTAGTGTGACTGGGCGGTTTCCAAACACACGGTTTGCAAGAAGGTCTCCGAGAACAGCTCCTGTCTTGATAGCCAGTGCTCTTGCGTTCATCCAGGGGTTATCTGATTTTTTTTTCGAGTCCTTGAATTAAAATTGAGTGGGAAGACATACCTATAATCTGCCCTATTTTCAACCAAGCGACCGGCGCCAGCGCAGTCATCAGACCTGCCAGAATGGTCCGCTTGATGACCTGGATCTTCACGTACTTCATCGCATGCGACTGAAGTAGGGCGATGAGCGCGTTCGATAGTTCTTGCAGTGCTGCCACTTCCTGTATGACCTCGGTTAGTAAATACACCATTTTCAGGTTGGCCACGGTTTGACTTGCCCATTGCAGAGCATATGTATCGTCTCCCCCGAACACTGTCCAAGGAGCTGTAACATCTTCTTGTGTCTCTAGCCATCCACTAACGCAGAGTCGTACTCCAAGCGTCTCGTTGCTGCCAATGTCTCGCACAGGGACGATAGCCAGGTCACGGACTTCCCTTGTGTGCCCTCCTACCATTGCTGCTGTAGACCTAGCACCGTATGCTCCAAAAAGTGCCCCGCATACTACAGAAGACCCAGCAAGCCCACTTGCCAACAGCCCAACCGCGGTTCCTCCGACTCCTAGCCAGCCCAAAAGTGTACTAACTCCAGCCCCAACCAATGGCGCGGCCAGCCCACCGGTTACACCGATCAGAACACCGCCCGCAACGGCGCCTAGTCCCATTCCCATGTAACGGACAACCTTCCCTCTTTCTGCATGTTCACCCCTGGATTCTTCCATTCGTTTCTGCGCGTCTTCTATTGCATGTTTTGGGTTCTTCAATGTCGCGACGATACTCTTCTCGTCAAGGGGTCCGAACGTTAACAAAAATGAGCGCGTCCGAGCTGAATACTGTTTGGACGTTGTTACATGAAGAAATAGGATTCCATTGAGAATCCTGGCGAGATCTTCAGGTTTGGGGAGACCTGGGAGTTGTCCTGTTGATGTGTCGGCATACTCATCAAGTTCTGGACATCCTTTAATACTGTCAGTAGAATAGATCGGCGATACGTTAGGGGTGTGAGCATATATACCTGTACTAGACTCCTGACAAACTGCCCATGCGTTCTCGAGCAATGCCTGTGCCCATTTACCAATTTCGTCCTTAAATTCAATATCCTGTTGTTGGCTTTGTATCTCAGGATCGATATTCGCGTAGAGCAGGGCAGTGTTGCGATATGATGCAAGGCGGCGGAAGAAGTGCTGGAACACATTCATTTTGTCCCCTTCGGTGAGAGTGTCTGGTAGTATCATCGTCGAGAGGTCCGCTGCCATGCTTGATATCGATGAAGCCGATAACTCTGTAATATTGGAAAGCTGCCAGCGCCTTAAGTGACGTCACCAAATTTGTTTGCTAAATAGGTGGGAGTAACTAAAAGTCTGTTTCATATTGATGTAATAGTAGTATGTCCGAGCATGATGCACATGTAGATGATAGGCAATGATCAAAGTGTAGTTAAACGATTAGCAAGCCTCATCCGGAACCTAGTGATGACCCGATCCCCGCACTCTTAATCAGACCCTGTCGGCAACTCGTCAGTGGTGTCCATAACCTGAGGAAAAAACATACCTCGAGGTCAGATGAATCTATTGGACACATAAATGTAAACGTATTCGCCACGACAGGCGATATGGTTACGAATGCGATCCGCAGTCCAAGCTGATAGAGTTGTCAGGACGTCTATTCCATCAATGATCAAGGCGACTAACAGTGATTTTGTAATTGACTGATATATTGGTTTTGGTACCCAGGACACCACATTTTTGGGCCAAGTCGAGGAGAATCAAGTTCTGTGGATCAAGCGTAGTTTTGTAATCGATGGAAAAGGGGAAAGTGAAGTTCTTCTCAGAGTTAGTGTCGAATACGAGATCGTTCAAGGTACCCCCGCCGATATTGGTGTCGTTAATTGGATAGAATATCTGATGTTGGCGAGGGCTTGTAAAGGTATCCTTGCCTTGAAGTACAACCACACACCTCAGCCTTGATTTGCTTGAAGCTAACAGAAAAGTAGTTGGGGTTATTGACACTAGTGTGGTCATTTAAAGATAGACACGAGTAATGGATTCGAGTGAATCTTACGATATGTTTACGCCCAGGTTAATAGTTATCCCGTTTTGTTGAAGTTGGATCTAGGCAAGTAGGTTGATAAACGAAGATAATGAGAATCGGTTACCGACGCACTGCACTTCCATTCTTCGCCATCGTTTCCACATCCCCGATAGTGATATTAGGTGGCCGTATCCACTTTTAAGACGTACAGCAATCAGAAACGAGCATGAACCCACACGAGCTGAACTTACCAGGGCAAGGGCAAGGACTATGCTTATAAATAGGAGGATAGCAATCATTATTGTGCAGCAGCAGAACCGCCCTACACAGCGTCCACGACCTCCCTACGTGACCAGCCGCCGAGTTTAGCCATCTCACCCTCACTTGAACCGCATTGGTCGGAGAACGCACCTTTGTCCAAAGACGACCCTGGTGGTCATAGCGATAATTCCTCAAAGCTCGTGCCGTTCTGTAAGTATCGTTGAGCATTCCTCTGCTACTGTGATAAACGCAACAAACGAACCTCTCGCCTCGTGGTGGTGTAAATCCGTCCGTTCTACCGGTATCCAGCGGACTTTCTTTAGTAGCAAAATCCTGTTCTGCCCTCGTGTCATTGATGGGTAACGAACCCCCCGTAAATGTGCGTTGTGATTGTCCTCGTCTTGGTGGATACTCCCTGTCGTATTGGGGTTCATCCCTGTAGCCTCCATATGTATCATATGATGGCCCCGTTCCTCCTTGATCATATGTTTGATGTGGATGTGTTGAGGAGTATGGGTTGTATTCGGGAGTAGAGTCGTTATAGGGAGGCTGTGTTTGCAACCGGCCGGGATGTTCAGCGTAAGGGTCTCGATAGGCCATCTAATAGCTTCAAAGTAAAGTGGTGTTGTAGAGAACAGTCAATAAGAAAGGTTATGAAAGGAAACTGCGGAAGTGACTCGTGAGTGGAGGAAACAAGGTGTGATATAACTTCGGTCAATTGCGGTAATCTAAACACAGCCTCGCTCATGTTGCAACGGTGTCATCCCGACATGTAAACATAATCGCCTTAAGCTGTACATTGTATCAAAACAGATTCTATTGTCCAACATTTGAGCATTTTCCTTGCATACATGGGAATCCAGCTATTCAGTTTAATTAAATCCGCCTTGAACAAAAGGCGTTCTCTGATTGTCCTCAGGCAACGGCGCGGCGCGGGATGGTGCCCTTAAGCCTGAAGGAATAAACCGCTGAGGACCACTCCTTGAATTCGTCTGCGGCGGTGGCGGGTGTTGTGACCGGGAGACCAGAGGGGTAAAGCGTTGCGGATGGAGAACAGGGTGGTCTGGTAGTGGTCGAGGATTACTGGACGTTTGGCCTTGAGTGTTTTGACCGTGGGGACCTATAGGTGTAGGTGGGGGGTTCATGCTCTTATATTGCACCCGGGGGCCATCCGACTGGGTTGATTCTTTTTGACCAGATTGGTTCAGCCCGGCACTCGATGATGCTACTCTTTGTGCAGGTTTAAATCGGGCTGGAGTTGGTGGAGGTCGCATGAATTGTTGCGCATGAGCTCGGGTGGGGTCGTCACGGGCGCCCTGGTCCCGGTTGGGCTTCGTTCGTTGAAACAATCGTGGGGCCATCTGAGTGTGTGAAAGTCCCTGGGGGTGAAACTGTGGTGATGGTGGAACATAGGCATATTGCCTGTAGTCAGGAGTTTTTGTAGGTATATGCGCATAGTCTTTTAAATTTTAGCAAGGGAGTGAGCGGACATACTCTATAAATCCACTTGTTGGCCGTTGTGGATCGGGCCGCAAAGTTTCTCGAGAATGGTTCATATTGTCCGTCGATCCGTTCCCTGGGTTGGCCCTCTTCGATGAGAGTTTTGGAGTATGGTGGCCTTGAGGCAATGTGAGTCTACTGGGACCAAGTGGATTCATAGCCGACAACGGACTAGAGCCTGACTGGAATCTTCTATATTGGCTCTCGTGTCTATGAACAGTCGATGGCTTATTTGGACGGTAGGACTGGACCAACAGCTCACGTCTGTGTTGGGACCATCTGACGTTTTCCATTCGGATTCGGAACGTTCGATGGTGCCTGGTTTCCATCATACCCATGGTTTATTGTATGCTGTCCGTTGTTAAGATGCTGGCGGAAACCTCCGTTCTCGTTGGTAAGTATTCCGATCGTTCTATCATTGAGTTTATAGTTAGAAGACTGAACATGAGTAGTAGCGTCGAACCAGACTTCTTGAGTTCTGATATATCACGTTTGAGTCGTTCGATGAGCGTGCGTTGTTGCTGGTGTCTAGATCTGTAGTGAATGATTTGTGCAGCCATCGTTTCTTGTTGAAACTGAGAAAGTATCCATCAGAAGGGCGTCTTCGTCAAACTAAGAGGTGTGCTGCCTTTGCGGCATTTGCTATTGTGTCCAGAGCTATAGGAACTGAACGAAACCAATCCGACATCGGAGCATCCATCTGCAGATACAAACCATGTGAGTAGCCTGTGCACTAGCCTGACAGAATCACGATAGACAGACCTCCCGTTGAAGGGGTACGAGTTGAATACCCGGCGCGCCACATTTCGAACAGCTCTGGTCGGCGTCTTGCAACTGTTAATCGCGTTATGGCTGTCAATTGAACCAGACTCACTTAGATGGTTGTTGCATATGACATGCCCACATTCAGTAAGCCAGAATGGAATTGTGGTGTGACCCGAGGCAAAAGGTAGCTGACATCGACCACAATTCATGAATTCCCAAAAATCGAAGTCCTGCGATGCGTGAGACATGGCCGGGAAGTGCAGCCTGAGTGCAACCGTGGAGACCAGGCGGTGCAGTGGTTATTGTCACGTGTTACGTAATCGATTCAGTTGCCACGTTTCAGTGATGATAGGTTTCTCACGGGCTACGGCACATGCGTGACCATCAGCTGTGTTTTGGCTGTGGTCGCATCAACTCGTTACGTTCCGGTATGTTTGGTAAGCTCACGATCATGATCAGCGCCAATCAAGGGTTCCCTCTGTTATTCCATTCCCGGGGTAAGGCCGGAGTTACTAGCAGGAGAAATTCGTTCTATTATTCTTGAGATTGGTATGGCGGGACCTAGCTATGCACCAGGGATGTATATTATCACTCGTAATGTGTCACAGGGGCGTTCTAAACCCATTCCTAAATTACAACGATAGGCGCCTGAAGGTCATCTGGAAGATCAAAGAAAGGTGAGGCGGTTGTTGAGAAAAAACGTTGCACTGTTGCAGTGCAGATGTCACAACACAACCCAAATTGGGCTCAAGTAGAACCCTGTCAAATGTGATCAATTATACTTAAGAGCGACCTTGTGTCGCTGTCCCTCAACCATGGGCATCGAGGAGCAGAAGAAGAAACTTATGGAGCCAGGTCATCGATATCGATGGGGCGACCGTCCCAAGAGTCTTCCTTATCACGTGCCTGGTCGGGCTCACTACTGGGCACGTGAAGCTTCGCCAGTCAGTCTCAACAGAACAGTGGGCGAGCTGGGTGTACCAGAGGATGTGCCCACACAAACCAGCATGCACAGAATCGCCACATCCATTGTACCCTTAAAGAAACACCCTATATCGACACAACACTGGACTTTTGACTCCATCGTCAAATGTGGCGCAAGATTTCATCCTGTTCCACGCATCTCTGCAACCGAGGCCGATCTGTCAGCCTTGATCGATGGCCACGAGCAGAGCGGGATCCCTTATATCATTGAAGGATGGCACAAACACCCAAATTGGCCGAAGGATAAGTTTCACATCGATTGGTTGTGCAAGAACGGGCCAAAAGGTGTGCACCACTTCCAATGCTGTTATATTAGTTTTGGCTCATCCCTGATAGATATCAGTGTTCGAAACGTTCACAACTGGACGGACAAGTCGATGGGAATCTCCGAATTTGTAGAGCGGTCCCGTGCGGCGCCTGTCTTTACATCTCCTGAAGGCACGCCACATATACCGTATCATGAGTTTGATTAACCGCTTTCTGCAGAACTAGAACGATTATATGGAAAAGATGCAGAATGTCCTCATGCGTGGAATGAATGGTTGCATAAAACCGACGTTATCCCTTCTTCGCTGTTACCGGACAACCCTAACAATCTCCTACTAAACCAACCCCGATTAGTGCGCTCTATTTACCGTTTCAGTTGGATTCCATACTGATCCTATTGAATCTATAAAGTCACCCATTGAAACATTGATGTGTTATTTGGGAATCGGCGACACATTCACTCCTTGTCATAAAGACCTTTGTGCTTCTTCAGGCCAGAATCTGATGTGCTACACGGAGAACGGTGGATCGTCATACTGGTTCATGACGAAAAGCTCTGACGCAGCCGATGCCTCTAAGTATTTCCACAGGTTAAGACAAGAGCTTGATCATGAAACCCATGTAATATCAGTCGAACAGCTTGCTGAGGCACCATTCGATGTCTATATCGCCGAACAAAAGTTAGGTGACCTGGTCTTGGTCCCTCCAAGGAGTTGTCATCAGGTTGTAAACCATGGCGGCATTACCATAAAGACGTCTTGGTCCAGAATGACCCTTAGGGGATTAACTGCCGCATACTATCATGAACTCCCTATATATCGGAGGTCAGTTATTGACATCTGGTTTTAGTGCATGGTTGGCGGTGGTAACTTATACCTGTATACCCAGAGTTTGCCGACGGGAGACCTATCGAGTAAAATCGACGATTCATTACACCCTTCTCCGAAAGACAATGGAGCTTGAGGACCTTTCTGCTCAATATCGACGCAGACACTCAAATCGGAACCGGTCAGCTGATGTCAAGGATGACTTGCATAAACTCATTCAGCTCTTCGACGACATCCTCGTGGAGGAATATTCTCCAGACCATGCAAACATGTCATGTTTATCCTCCGCGACCCTACCATTGCCGACATCAACAGCTTCTCCGCCCCCAAGGTCAGATTCTTCTGCAACACTAACACCCGATGACAAGGAGAGCGGCTTTATTCCTGTCACATGCGACTTTTGCACTGCAGACATATTTCAAAGCTTTTTCGAGTGTCGCGAGTGTACCCCTGGCAATAGCACAGCAGCGCTTGGGGATGGTTACGCTGTCTGCACCGGATGCTATGTTGAGGGGAGAAGCTGCAAATGTGGAACTATGGATGCGGTACAATGCCGCTCTTTTGATGAACTGTTGCAGGACCGCAACAGGGCAGTTAAGGCTCTGCATAATCACATTGGAGGCGACGGATTGGAAGAGAAACTGTTAGTCCTTTCTCGTTTTCTCGTCTCCGCTATTGTCGTGCGTCTCACCGTCTTTTAAAAAGAAAATTCAGCGATCTTATTTCTACCGCAGGCGCTTTCAGAGCAGCATGCGTGTTGCAGGAAACTCGTAAGCTAAAGGTAAGTAAGACTATATTCATTGATTTATATTACTGATTTTGGCCTTAGAAAGAAACCAAAGTTTGCGCATTCTCGAAAGAGACATCGCATCTGGTTTCTTATCCATCGGCTTTGAGTTGCAAAAGGTGCCGCTCATCCAAGTGTTTTGACCACCTCTTAGCATACCAGAAAATTCATTCTATAGATGCTATCGCACACCATGTCGCAGATGGTTCCCACCATCAATACCATGGAAAGCATAACAACAGGGCCAATTACGACGCTGGAATCCAGGGCTACTTATTAAGCCAAAGGGAAGGCTCCCGACCGGACTTCGCCATACAGCGGGCTCATATCGCGTTGACATATACCACCTGCAAGCCCGATAATTGCTCCTACATGAGTCTTGGTTGGTACGATAGGGTTGCCCTACTTAACGTGAGCTTCATCAATTGATTTAAAATTAAAATTAAATTAATAATCATTAGGCACCTTCGGACTCAAACGATGAGTGCTCTCAACCCCCTGGGCAACCCTCCATCGATGACCCAGTACTATGTTCTTCTGTCTCGTCTACCCCATTGGGGGCAGAACTTTCCATACACCCCAGTTCAACACGAGAAGTGCCACCACGTTTCGTCACCGCATCAAGTTCGCTGGTATCGAAGCCAGGCGGGCGGGTGGTTCTCGACTATGTACATGTACCCCCTCTGCCATATAGTGTCAAGATTCAACCATTGAATATCCAAATCAAACCCGTACCACCCATGGTATGCTAGGACCTATTTTTTCCCTAAAAGCCAACTGATGGATATGAATCCATTAGCCAGGAAGCTGTATCACCGGGCCTTCCAAACCGGGGCACGAAGACTCCACGCCTCCCCCCCAGTACAAGATAGACCATCTAACGAATGGGACTAAACCTCCCACACACGATTTCTCGCGAAACTCAGTTATGTCTGACGGTCGACCTGCCCTTGGCCGCCCTCCTACATTGTATGGGCGTCCAAAGCGCAAGCTGCTACAGTTAGATATCATACCATACGAGTCTCAACCATCACCAATCCATACAACGAGTAGAGAGGGAGAGGGCAGTTCGAAACGATTGCGGATGTCTACATCACAGGAGCACCCTTCTAGCCGGGCGGGGAAGCTCCACTTCAGGAAATCCCCTCAAAGAAACGCTGTACCTCCCCAAGATAATAATGTTCAGTTGGCAAACGCCTACAACCTTGCAGCAACACAGAATCAGCGTATGATGGAAGAAGCAGATAGCAGCGATGACTCTTCAGAAACCAGCAGCAACAGTACAAGGGCTAGGGCTCTCGAACCCGAAATATCAAGCCTGCGCCAAGAGATAATTTCGTTGCAAACCGAAATGGAAAAACTTCGTCAACAACCACAGCCCCTGCCCATTCAAACGACTGTCTTGGAACTTCTTTTCCGTCAACTCGTATGTATAAATCCTCCTTGGGGCTCGAATGTTGATACCCAAATTACCCAGGTACAGTTGGGACAAGGACATCATCGCGATCGCGAGCAGGTATTTCGTGCCCTTTTGTCGCGTCATTAGCACTCTAACATTATTCCTCAGTCATATGAACATGATTATCAAACAGAGTACGATCGGAGTTGGGTACGTTCTTGGGGCTCACTTGTGGCCAAAATGCTGAATTTGATCGTCCCTAGAGCAATCAAGATATTCGTGGACAGGTATCAATGCCTGGCGACTTCCTATCATGAAGATATTGACACGCATATAGTATAATTACAATCCCGGCCCTGTGTTTCAAGAGCGTCGTTCCTATCCCTCTGGAAGTCGTAATTTCAGAGGCAACTGGAAAGACCAGCAGTACGGCTCATACAATCACGATTGGAAAGGAAAAACAAGACAATACAACAACCCGCCCCAACACCAAGGTCGTTCCACGCTTTTCATTGTCAGATGCACATATTGATGTATCTTTCAATAGCATGGTACGCGTCCGGATCTGGATCGGGTCATAGTCGCACAGACTATTTCCCTCGCCAAGATGGACCCCGCCCAAAGCACGATTACAATGTAGTATATCGCCCGCGTCCCATGCACATGGCGGCTCAGAGTTCCGATTTGTTATTAAGCCCCCATCATAGTAGGCCATATGTTACTCGGCCACCTATTCGTGGTACGAATTACCCCAAGGGTCAACGCAACTACCCCAAACTTCAAAAGCTGAGTTACGACCGTCCAAGTAACATGGGATCAAACAACGACCCACCCAAACGAGACAATAGCCCATTAGACAACAGCTGGGGGCGAAGACGGGATAGCGAGGCGGACATAATTCATGACGAATGGCCCCCCAGTCATGACCTAGCGACTACTTCCAATTCACCGGATGCCCGGAATCGCCAATCTACGTCAGAGCGGTCTTTTAGAGGAGAAATGGAGGGCTCAGATCACATGAACGAGGGCATGTCCCCTTCCCATAATCTTGATTCACAGATCCCTCAACGTCGGTCACTGTCTGTCCCTGCAGACGAGGTTTATGGACATGGGAAAAGAGGGGGGAGGGACTTGCGAAGGAATGGCGCGTCGTCACAAAGTCTTTGTGAGTAGTTTTTTTTGCGGCCGACGAATTGATTTTACTAACTAATAATACAGCTCAAAACTGGGAAGACGAATATGTACAGGATGAAGACTTGGCCCCAGAACGAAAGGTTTTCCTCTTCAGGGATCCTCCTCAGGGAAAAGAGCCAAAGAGTCCTAGTGCTCCTGCTCTCGGTAGGCAAAGATTTCCTTTCTGAATCATACTTGCTGATCTTGATCCAATGTCCAGCTGACCCAACTGTTAACCCATGGCAATGATTAATACCCCTGTGTGATACCCTTCCTTCTAGCCTTTCCCCTATGACAATGTGGAGGACTTCTTGTTAATTTCTGTAATGCGCAAATCTCTCGATTTCCATTCCGGTGTATGTATACTTTATCCACGTTGGGAATGCCAATAGTTAGTACGAAGACAGGACTGATTAGGAAAATGTCAATGGTAAAGGGTATAAAGAATGGAAGAGGAAACATATGCGAGTCGAGGGCATGACAAATACGTGGTTAACCAAGAATGAAGTGAAGGAGACGAAAAAATACGAGGACCTAACACCGACATGTGAGGAATCTCAGCAGACTCGGTTTGGTGTTCAACTCCCCGTCCTGTCCATTATACCCATCTCCATGTGAAATTCCAGTATCCCCGCCGATAGCCCGCACATCACTAATTGCAGGAGGCGCAGCCCCAACACTAGACACCATGGGTGACGCACGTCCATATTGTTGCTGGCTACCATACACATCATCTCCGTCTCGGCCGTAATCGTATCCGCCCGTGCCGGGATTAGCATATGGATGTTGGACACCAATACGCTGAGGTGAGCCAACGGGGATATTGACCTGAGCGGCGGCCGAATGAGGTGTGAATTGACCAGGTGTGTTTCCGCCTCCAGGTGTAAGCGCAGCAGGAACCCGGCGCTGTTTGGAGCCGTGCCGGACGAGAGCGGGGGATGGTGGCACGACGTTTCCCCCTTGGGATCGTCGCCTGTCGGAATCACGGTTGTCTCTCCGCCGATCTTGAACAAGACCCGCATTCTGCATTTGAGTAATCATTTGAGTTGGTCCCTGAATCACCATGGTTTGTGAGTTCGTTGACGTTCTGTAGAAAAGTACTTTACCACTGCAGCCTCCCATCCCTTGCCACCTTATATTTTTTATATCAATAATGTAACTTGCGAAAGATGTAACAGCACCCACCATGTAGAAGATTCCAATCAAAAACACCATCATCCACATCATTATTACTTTTCATAACTTTGGTAAAGAGTTCTCGTAGGAATTCATAGTCGGGGGCTTCCTCGAAGCCTAGTTTGCGCACGTAATTCAGATAAATGCCAAATTCCTCTGAGGAACATCACATTAGATCAAAATATGTGAACTCGAAAGAAACTGTTTTACCAGGAAACCCGTCGCATAGTTCCTTGATCGGAGTCGTTTGCTTTTTCTCTCCAATCTTCTCGTATTTCTGCTTGTTCGTAGCTGCTTTGAGGCCTTGCCATGGCAAGCTCCCGCGGAGAAAGTACATGAAGACGTGACCTAGGGCTTCGAGATCATCTCTTCGGGACTGTTCTGACATCAATAATGAGCATCAAGATTCCTGACCATTGGCCGGGGGAGCATACCCCTTCCCAGATGAGTGTTTATACTCATGTACCGAGCCGTGCCACTCAGGCTCTTTCGTTCCCGATATGGTATGTGCTGCTTCGTCTTAGGATCCCGATATTGCTTCGCCATCCCAAAGTCAACGACATGTACAGCTGCATGATATAACTACATTAAGATAATTGAGGAATGATCAACGACGGACTAACTGTTAGCTCCTTTGGTTCCTGGGCGGCCGATGAGAAAGTTGTCGGGCTTTATGTCACGATATATAAGGTTCTTCTCATGAATAGTTTGCACTCGCGACAGCTAGGAACTATGAGCATGTTTCCGTCTCTTCACCACACACGAACGTACCATTTGCCTCGCGGCCATGCATACAGTCTTGATAGAGAATTTCCGCCCACACATATCGAATAGATCCTCCAAGCTTGGACCCAAAAGATCTATGACAAGGATGTTGTGCAACCCTTCCTGCCCAAAGTGGTATATTTGTGGAATTCCGGCTGCATTGAGAGGCATGAGAAATGTAAGAAACGTCGATTAGGGCCCAGACTGACTACATCCAGCAAGGATACGGTATGAACGACACTCATCGCGGAGCTGAGGGGCTTCAGCTTTCCTGGGTTCCTGCGATAAACAACGTGATACTTCAGAAGAACACCTATGTGATTGCACCACTTACGAATTTGATAGCAACTGTCTGGGAGTTCAGAAGATTTGTTCCTGTAGAATTTTCATGAGATGCCTTCTACGCTGCTTGTAAAGTAGCAGTTGAGCCGCACCCTCGAAGATGACGCCAAAGGAGCCTTCTCCGATTTTCTTGCCAACGCGGTAGTGGACCCCAACGAGATTTGCAGTGGATGATGAGTGTGAGTGTGAGGTCATTTGTCGTGGTATAAAGGTACGAGAGTCGTGGGGGATAAATGAGAGGATTAGGGCCTCTAAGGCCTATTAGTTTTGGTGGAAGGTACGACAAAGCGCCTTCGGTTCAATCCAACTCCGCCCAAATAGGAACATCAGCCGAGATAGCGCAGCTCCAGCCCTCAGCCAGCATTGTTTCTCTCAAATAAGCACTACTTCTACACATGCCCCACGCTGACTATCAATATCCTCTTTATCCTCTCAAAAACCCTTCCAATCAGACCTTCCATCCCCCCATCAAGAAAAAGTCCAAAGCCCACTGCAATCACAAGTACCACCAACACACTCCACTTCTTTGTCTTGTTTAACTTCTGTTGTTTCTCCCATCTCTCTGCACCTACCCCATGGAATTTTTCCCATCGCGGATAGCGAGTGAGCCACCAGAATAGAGTGACTGGCCCAGGAAACGTGGCGAAGATCTTTGTCTTCTTTCCTCCCACTTGATAATATGAGTTACACTCAGTCCACACGGAGTTAGACAGGCGGCTTTCCAGCCACGCGTTGTACTCGTTTGTGGCGTCATCGGTTACTTCGAATGACCTTGCCTGGCCATCAATAACTGGTTTGATGAGCTGTAACGCCAATCCAATCTTCCCCGTGGCCATTCCTGTTAACCGCGTTATTCTTATTTTAGCTGCCAAAACTTACTTGCGATTCTTGACTAAAGATGACCGACGCGTGACCGGAAGCAACATTCGGTCCTTACGTCCAGAGCGTTCAGTAAGGACCAGCGTGCTAAAACAAAGGCGAATACCTAGGAGTGTGAATAGGTTTGGAAAACCGGGCAGGCAGGTTCCAGCATATGCTGTTGCTCCACCTTGACTGGCAAAATATTCATGGATTGTGGTTCCTTTACTGCCACGAACACGTAGATCAATCGGCTCCTGGAGAAACGTCTCGGCATAAGATTAGTAAATCAGAAAGTGAATAGCCCACAAGAGAATAACCCGTCCCAAAGATGATCACATCCAAGGAAACAACATCTCCAGACTTCAATCTGATACCATCTTCGACAATCCCTTCAATGGCTTCCCATCTCAGACTGACATTGGGTCGGCACAGAGCTCCGAGATACCCCGGATCCACGATGAGTCGCTTACATCCCGGGGCTTCCTTGTATAGGTAAGTCGCTTCCCGTTATGTAAGATAGAAACATACGATAAGTTGGTATTAGGCTATTGACTTGCTTCTTCGGGGCCATCTTTTTGATATATCCACGCAACAACTTCAAGTTAATTTAGCTTCGAGCTAGAGCCCAATTCAATTCAATCAGAGCCTACCCGTTTCGTAAGTGCTAGCAAGCGCACATTGTTTTTGCGAAATATCAGAAATAGAATATCAGACTTTCGGGACATACACGAAGTGATCAGAAAAAAAATGGCCAAATTTAATCGAAGGAACTCACTCTTCCCATGATCCAGTTTCGGTACATTCGCATAATAAACGGCACATGAGCAAAGACCCATTTCAGCCATCGAGGGTAACGATAATTTCCCTAATAAAGGTGATTAGAAAGTAAGTGTGAGCTCCCCGTTTGGGGAGAAAGGCCTTACGCGTGGAACAAACCACTGTGGTGTTCGACAGAAATTGATAACCTCCACGGATGGGTCCACAGATATCTCGGGTATGAACTGAGCACTAAGTCAACCAAGTCAACAGAATTATTCATGCCACGAAAGAGAAATATGATAATTACGCCGAACATCCATTTCCAATAACACCGACACGTTTCCCCGTGAGCTCTACATCATGTCGCCACCTGGCTGAGTGCCATACTGGACCCTGAAATATATCTGCACCAGGTATGTCCTTTGGATACATGGGGCTCATGAAGCCACCGATAGCATAGAATATAATTTCCGCTTCGGTCTGCGACCGCTCCCGGGTCTTCGTATTTTCAACGGTAACCTTGTAGACCTGCAAATCTGAAGACCATTCCGCAGAGATAACGGCATGCCCGAGCTTCGTATGTGATGGCAAATCATGTTTACGATAAAGATCTTCCCAGTAGCTGCGGATTTCAGGTTGGTTCACGAAATAGCTTGACCAATAAGGGTTAAGTTCTGTTGAAAGGCTGTACCAATGACCAGGGACATCTGAACCACAGCCCTAAAAGTATGGGAGGTTACACTTGGTTTTGGGTAAGACCGACAAGGCTCACAGGGTATGTGTTGTCCTGATATCCCGCAAATTAGCCCAATTTGGACTCATATAAATGTAGATCACTTACTCTCCATGTCCCGCCAATTGCATCAGCTTTCTCATAAATCTAGTTGGAAAAGTGTAATGCGGCATCATGACCCAAGATCACGCGGACATACAGTGAAATTGTAGAACCGGAGTTGTTTCTTCAGCTGGATTGCAGCTGAGAGACCTCCTAAACTTGAAAATTCGTGATATATATCAACATGACAATCGATTCATGATCACATATCAGACTTACCCAGCACCAACAATGATAACACGAGGCGCAGCCTTAACATTTGTTGAATGAGAGGACATGTTGGTTTTGCGGAAAATAGAGTTGGTTCCTTGTCAAGCCTCTTGGCTTTATGTCACTTTCAAAATAGCGCCGTCATCTTTAGGAACAATACATAGGCATCAGCTGGACTGAAGAACACTGTGACTTTTCTGTAGGTGTTGAGGGATTTCATATGATTCGGAACCTCCGGTCATCACTGAAGCGGAACGAATAGTGGTGACTTCGAAAATGTTGAATTTGTACAAGTGCGAAAACGAAAGTAATAGTATCACAAGATCAAACATCAAGACAAGACAAAAGGGGTAACAATGGTCGTGAGAAGCACCAACAGTATGTGGAGGAGAGCTGCGGGGTGTAATATGTTACACCCCAAGAAGTGCGTTTATCATACAATCATACATTATATTAACTAACGAAATTCAAAACTGGAGCTGGAGCGTTCCGGAACATGACACAGGGATAGCTGCTGATATCTGGCATATTGACGGGTTAGGTTCCATAGACAGAAAGGAAGGTCCTGCGTTTAACTCACGGCTCGGAGTTTTGATGGTAATAGAATCCACTCATCGTTGCAACTGGAGCGCTAGGTCGCGGACTCACAGACGGTGCTCTTGCACTTGATCTTCGTACACTGGAGTCACGACGCGTTCGCCGTGGTGTTTCGGACTTTATCGTAGGACAAGATAGTGTAATGTCCACATCGTCATTCTCAGGGGTGAGCGGTATTTGTTGTGTGGATGAGCGGGCGCTCGAAGGTGAAGGCATTGGAGGGTTGAAATCAACACACACATAATAAAAACCTGTTAAAAGATGGGTCAGAATGCTGTGCCAGTGCTATACTTTGGCGTAAGAGCTGTGGAAGTGGTGCACTAACCAGCAAAGCTGGCGCCATTGATATCTTGCACACGATGATCGGGCACTAAGAAACGCTCCTTCCACCTCATAAAGACTGCGCCACGGTCACGGTCGCTTATTGTAAGGTGAGGCTTCTTGAGTTCATTTCTGACATGCCGGAAAGCGGGGAAGCGGGACCAATGTACCATGTCTTCTTGTTCCGTCGCACCCCAATTCTGCGTCAAGAACCCATGTCGATTGCCAATTATTTCCGCGTCGAAATAAGTGGTAAGCTCGGGCCAATCATCTGTCAGGCCCCGTATGCGCAGATAGCCGCAGAGAAAGGAGGTCGAGAAATCGACATCCTGCAATAATTCAGAGCCCAGAAAGGAAACTTGGGAGGAAACTGCATACCACAATTGTGACATTTACATCATAGCTATTGCGGCCACTCTTCTGGGTGCCTTGGAACGTAGCGCCTGGATGAAGACAATGATGGCCTTGCGAACGTACTCGCAAACGAGTGATGTCGGTGAGTGGATCGGGGGAAGAGGTGAAGTTGGATGGTTTTCGAAAGGCGTTCGGCGGATGTGTGAAGGACGAGGATTGACTTTGGTGAGATGTGTAATTTAAATCTTTGGTATTACACTGGAGCGTTAAGGGTGTTGACTTTGTTGCATAGGTCAGAGGGGCAACCGCGGAACTATGAAATGGGCGTCCGGCCTCTGGCGGGGGCATATGGATCACATTACCGTCGAACAGGAAAGGCGTGCGCCTCGTGTTCTGCATTGAATTTCCTCCTTCATGAGGTGGGCGGGCGAAGTTGGGTTCAACGTCATTGCAGAAGGTCCGGTCTTCCGCGGGTATGACCGCATCTCTCGCAGACAAGACATGCTCGCGACATCCGGTGCAGACGACAGCATCATGTGGGAGAAACAAGGCCGAATTGTCGACAAGAGTGGAATGGCATGTAGAGCATACTTTTTGGGATTGCTGGTCTTGCTGAGGCTGATCGGATATTTGTTCTGAAGGCATCGAGGACGAGGGAAGGATTGAAACTAGAGAGAATAATTGGATAAGGAGGATGTGGGAGGAACAGAAGGGACGATTGGGGAAGGGTTGTTTGAGAACTGCCAGCACGTGGACTCCCCCTGCTTCCGTCACTTCTCAATTATAACGCTCACTCGCCTTCCAAATCTCACTTTCTACCTACCAGTCAAGCCATAATCGATATCCCTAGTTTCCTTCCACCGCCTTCCTATTCTACAGAGCACGGCCTTTAGCCTTAGAACCTTCCTTGCATAGGTGGCAATGCTTGGGCAGTGTCCTGTGACGGACAGATGCCGGACCCTATCAAATAGTATCAATCCATCTGTTGCTTCCATGTACCGGCGCCTCGATACGTCTCAAGCTTCCGGAAATATCTCTCATTTGGATACTCCCCCTTATTTGGACCACCATAACAACACTGAGTAACGCCTCCTGGTTTCTGCTCCGACTTTGTCTTCATCTGCAGCTCTAGTACTACCATACCGCCACCATCTTAGTGATGGCAGCCTGAGAGCACTTTACAACAACCCTGTATTTACTTCCCTGTAAATACTCAAGCACATACACCAGATGCTCTTCTCTGATGTTTGATATCACCTAAATGGGTCATTGTATCTGTTTCTCCCGGTTGTCTAGAGTTTGGTCAGAGCTCTGTATTGAGTATTGATTGAACCTTGTTATTCTTAACCAGGTTCTCGGATGACAAGCCCGGCCCATCCTGGGACTCTAAAGCTCCAATAACGGCGAGTGGTCGTGAGCTCCCGACCTGCGGGGTATGATATGATCTCGCCGAGCTAAGGGGTGATATAGTCAACTGACCTTCCGTCACTTAAGTGAAGCGACGGTCTACCCCCGCTCTCATTTCAACCCCTGTTTGATTTCAGAGGATCAAAAGTCAGACGCTGTTCTTGACATAGCGCCGATCAACCAGTGCTTATAGTAAGCGCGAGCAGCACCTGAACCACTTATCCCGCTTTTGTCCAGACAAAAGTAAAACCCTAAAGTAATCTCTGATTGATATCTCCTGGAAACCGCTCCAGCCAAGACAATAAATACCCCAAGGATGATCGCCAAACAAAGCCTGTCACAAGATTAGATAAGGTCATATTTCTTCCCCTTCGACTACCCTGTTCCGTCCGGAAGACAACCCCTACTGCCATCAGCATCATATCGTCTGAGTACAGTCCCTACGAGCCTGAGGAGTATCCCCACCCCCCGATAGATTCACCGCTGTCCGCCTTGCAGTGACCCATAGCACTCAACTTCTTTCTATTTCGTGGTTTTCTCCCGCGACCCGTATACCACAGCTCTGGTCTATTGTTGTATCGACCCCGTGTCTTTTTCTCCAAAAATTCCTCCAACTCTCATTGGATTTCCGATAACATATTGTGGCTCTTGAATATTTCCCACGTAGGGAACTTCATATCGTTTACACCAGTTGCGCTGAACCTGAACTAAAATTTGCTCGAGCTCGCTAGGAATCTATATCACAGAAGTCGAATGGTCAGCTATCTGCGGTCCATCGATCGTCTGCCATCTGACCTTAATTGGATATCCGAATTTCACATATTGCGTCGAGACCCACATAATTAAGAGTTTTCAACATTCGAGGCTGGCCGCACTGATCCCCGAGGTATTATACCCTTAGCAGTTAGTATGACAGTTTTTCAGAAACCAGATTACACCTATGAAAAGGAAATAGAACATTCTTCTCGACCTCATGGCCCCCACACACAACCGGGGGCAGATAGTTAATCTCTTAAATGGTGGAAACTGGGAAAGACGGAAAAGTCTGCCCTTCCATAAGTGGATACTGAGGTCTTTCCCAAATGGGCTCGTACATACCATCAGTTCTGCGCAGAAACGGAGAGAGTTATGGAAACATCATCGAGAGCTGCGGGATAAGTGCTGCGCATTGCTCTCCAGATCCTTTTTACCGCCGTACAGAGCCAAAGGCGGACCGGGGCAAGTCGTCGACCTATAAGGCTAGGGCTTCTGCGATTGGGCAAAAGTTGTCAAATGTGTAGACTTCATGTCTCAGGCTCATGGTCTCGAACAACTTATTGCATAGAGGTTCGCCTGTTGTTTCCCTCTTTGACTATGTTTTCCTTTCTAGTAAAACTCTTTGAGGCACTGTGACTCGGGAGGGGATGGCGTTAGTCGCATTGTGCAAAAAACAATGAATGTACTGTGGTTCAGTTTATCGCCGAGTCACTGACATGGATTGAGCTCAGGATAACCACTATCTTTGTCGACAAAACATAGGCATTGATTTCCAGACCAGCGTGTTATACCCTCTACCCATTGACTACACAAATTCTACGACAAGTTACTCTTGTGGAAATAGGGCTTCTTTCGTCTTTACAGCTGGCATGCAGCCATTCCGAATGGCTTATATCCAAGGTGCAATGAGCATATCATTGAACAAATCATAGAAATGGCTTACGGTGAATCGCAGTCGGGTCTATGA
>CEMJ01393032.1:1002-25476 GCA_900068955.1 Clitocybe nebularis | reverse complement strand
TGTGGAGCACCTTGAGCTCGTCGGATGATGATACTAGTCTGGCAACCACAACTATGAGACTCAACACAATCGTTTTTGAGAATATTACCTTATGACTACTTCTCTTCCCTCCGGATCCCGTGCCGGCCAGCAACGTACAGCCTACATGAATAAGAACTAGCCCCCACACAAAAAATAGATCCTCACAAAGAAAGAGAATGGTATTTCCGAATCCTCCTTGTAGCCGCGACGAGCGTATGGGTAGGAGGGTGACTTGTGTGCCTTGGGGACAGCTGGGGGATATAGACTGAAAACCGATTTTGGATCGCTATGGTAGATAGCATAGCCACGAGATGCAAAAAACGGGCCCAGAAATTTCCAGGCTCGAAGTGCAGCGAATATATCCTTAAAATGGTCGTCTTTGTTGTCCGACTGCCAGCGGTCGGAATTACTTGGTACAGGATAGCCTGCGCGCCAGGAGCGAACAGTCCAGATAACGCTTTCTAGAAAACCATTAAGCTTGATGATCCTTACCCTCCGTCGGACCCATATAACGCCGACGATACCTGAGACGAAGGATGTAAATAGGACAAGCATTAGTCGAGATTCTGAAGTTAGTTCCTGGTAACTCGATTACAAGGGCTATTTAAAACTTAACACAAAAGCTTTGTTATTGTTTGTCACAGACAGGAATATAACGCATTTCAGCTACACTTCCAACTCATGTGATTTCGCTTGTTCTCATATGTATATGTTTCGTTGCGTCGAGGTTGAAGTTAGTACGGCAAACCTGGAAACGGACATCGTTGGTGCTGTGTTGGCGTTGGATGTAGCGGGACAGATGAGTTTGACTTTATACGATGATGACTTTCGTTGTTGGGCGACATTTTAACGTTTGAACCTTTCGCCTGAAATCCATAGGATGTCTGTTTGTCTCAAAAGAGGGTCCTCCGAAGCTCTATGCCCTCCGACTGAGTGTATATCAATATAATGCAACTGAAGCGCATATGATGTCATATCTGTTACGTAAGACGTACCTCAGGGCGTGGGGGTTTTGTTCGTGTTTGGGGGGTAAGTACTTGATACCAGTATGATGTTGCTCGGGATGCCTCGGATTCGAATGACGGTAATAAAGCGGAGGACAACTGAGGTCGGGATCCATATGCAAGTGACAACGAGAGAGCGGGAAGCAAAAACAGATGTGCCTGACCGTGTCAAGTGTCATCCATGTGTTCACCCACGAAAAGAGAGTTGAGGAGAGAGTAAATTATATAGGTAAAAAGGGACAGATATATGCCGTACACGAGAAATTGCAGATGAAAGATAAAAGCCATCGTAAGGGGAAAAAAACATAAAACCATGAATTGCCTTGACTTGTAGTGGGACACCATACGGCGTAGGAAGGTAGATAGATATCCAACATATCTGGACAATATACCAAAATATCCGTTACCCCTTCTGAGGAGGAACGGAGCTTTGTTGTGCCAGGAGTCGTCTGCAATGATAAGACGTCTCAGTTAATAAACAATCCAACCAGCAGGGGCGCTCCGAATAAAAGTCGGCTTGGTGGGGAAAAGCCAACTCACTGTCTTGCAGCCAACACCATCATTGCCTTCCTCTCCCTTAGGCTCGCCTCACGTTTTTCTGGACTATCTTCCCATACTGCTTTTCCACCAACTTCACCCACCTCGAGCTTCTCTGGAGGGATAGTAGCGTCCACACGGTCCTCAAGGTGATATCGTGATATAAGGGACTCTTTTGGCTTTCTTGTTCCAGTTGAACTTGCGGCCGTCTGTGCTCGTCCATGGATGGCGTTGGCGCTTGCGCTTACTTCACGGGGGAAGAGGGTGTAATATGCGGGTGGAGGCTTTATGTGACATTAGTTATTTCTAAAGGAGGGAAGTATGTAATGACTCACGGCATCAAGGAATCCACGCTCGAGAATCTTGTTTGACGTGAGCTCAACGCTTCCCGTCCGCAAAAGATCGTAACGGACATTGTCCCTAAAGGTAGGCAATACGTGTCGGATGCAGACCAGTATAGGGGGCCGGGAGACAGACTCACACCGGAATATCAGGGAACATATTTGATATGGTATCGATCTGTGCATATGGTGAATATACAGAGGACAGGAGGGCGGGGATACGCACCATATCTTGCGTGACGGGTTTGGGGCGGAAGCCGAGAGAGTCAGCAGGGGATCGCTCGGTGGTGTCATTTGCGGCTGTGGATGGATGCCCCAGAGGTCAATGAAACGGAGAGCAGGTGAACGGGAAGAGACGTGCTGGATGTGGCCCATCGGAAGATGAAGACGATGACCGCAAAGGCAACGAGCACGTTGACCACTTCTCCCATGTGGCCTTGGTCTTTCAGTTTTGGTGCGATATGAGAGATATATAAAGGGTTCGTATGTTTTCGTGAGATAGAACGGCAGATATGTTTTTCTTGCAATGTCAATCCAGTGAATCCGAGCCAGCGTCAACAATTTTGATTTCACAAGCGACAAAACTATTTACGTTATGGTCACGTCACGGGTCACGCGATCAAATAGCCACGACGTGATGCCGAGGCAGGTCGCGTCGGGCGTATTTATTTATACAGGTGGGGGGAAATCAAAATCCTGCGACTCGGCTGCTGCCAATGCATCGGCCTTCACCGCAGGAGGCGGGTAGATCATCTGTGTATTGATACTCTTCTTCAATGAATTGGCAGCTGCTCCTTCATACAATACACTCCTCTCCCATCCGTTCGTGAATACCGCGCCCCATGGGCCGAGCGCCAAACATGTCACATACGCTTTCTGGCTATATTGTTCCATGGGTAATCCCAGCAAGTCGGCCACGACGTTGTTACCGGCTGCCTTGCCCAAGGGGATCGCATGCTGACAAGACATCAGAGAGTAGTGCCCTTCGTCATCTGTAAGAGCGCGGGCTGTATCACCGGCAGCGAACACGCGTTCTAACCCAATAACTTTAAGATCCCGCGTCACCTGCAAACGGCCCAACGCATCACGTTCCCCTGGTATCTGCTCCGTAAGATCGCTCGCCCGCATCCCCACGGTCCACATCACCGTCTTGCTCAAGATGCGCTTCCCAGATGCCATGGTCACACCATCCGCATCGACTGCAGTCACACTTTCCCCGGCCAACACCTTTACTCCTAGCTCCCCAAACGCCTTTTGAACAATAGGCCTTGGCCCAGCCCCCAGGGTTGTTCCAATAGCGTCCCCCCGCTCGAGTACTACAACCTCTACGTCTACGTCCTTTCCCAGAACACCCCGAAGTCGTTCAGGCATTTCCGCCGCGATCTCAATACCCGTGAATCCGCCGCCACACACCACGACGGTATCCCTCGCAGGCGAATCCGGGAGCGCCGCGAGAGACTTGATGTGCTTATCCAGCCTCCGTGCGTCGTCCATCTGATCCGCATTGTGCGTGAATTCTGCAATCCCAGACACTGCGGCGGGGCGGAAGAGCTTGCTTCCGCTCGCGAGGACGAGACGATCAAAGTGTACCTGGCTGAGGCTGGCTCCGGGCTCGCCAGAGGGCCTATATTCAACTCGAGAATCGTTGATGAGGATGCGCTCGACGACCCCCCGTATGAAGCGCACCCCAACGGATGCGAGGAGCTCGCCCAGTGGCGCTGAGGCGCTGGTAACGTCATTCTCGTACAGCCGTGGGCGGATGTAAAGAGTCGGCTCCGGCGCGATGAGGATGATTTCGACGGAACCGTCGGATTTCCCCTCTAGGTCCAGCTTGCGGGCAGCACCAAGAGCGGACCACAGGCCGGCGAAGCCTGCACCAATGATAACGATCTGAGAAGGTGAAGAAGTCATTCTTATATGCAACTGCGGCAACGTTCAGTATTCCCAGGTATATGGTCCTAGAATATTGTGTGCTTACTGTGGATCTTTCCAAGGTTTTCTTGTTTGAAGATTGGTTCGACGCTTTCTATTTGCTCTCCTTTTAACCTACAACCAAACCTACAACCCTCGGATCCTTCATCATCCCCATATCGACTTTCGACGCGCCCAGCCAGGGAAATATAGCTCGAACTGCGGTGGTGCGATTGCGGACAACGACCCTGCGAACCTATCGTAAGCATGATTTGCGTTGCTTCAGTAATATGACAGCCATATTCTGCTAGTAGCCCGTAAGCAACATTTGTTATTTCGCTCTAGAGTGGGTCAACACAGCAACGATTGGATCCGACGTATTCGCAATTAACCAATAGCAGCTGGGGACTGGAGGCTTTTAGGTGCCTTCTTTGTCCACCTGTCACGGACACTCCCAACCTCTCCCCAAAACATTGATATTGTGGTCACCACAATCAGTCATTTAATTTAGTGGCGGCGGAGGATGTGAACCCCCGATTCGTTCTCACCTTGTGAGTGTCTAGGTGTATTCTTTGGTGATCTATTTAAGCGAGATTGTGACTCGATCATAATCACGTTCGTTTTGGGGCTCGACCATCGGAGCCTATTGGCTTCGGGACCAAACAAAAAATTCTGTGTATCAAATTAGATTAAATTGCACGACCGTTTAGTCTGGTCATCAGCACTAAATCGGTGGTTATGGGTAGAGTCAAACCACAGGATAGTCAACTGAGTAGGGGGGGCCTGGATGGACCAATGTTCTATCAGCGTAAGGACTTCAACAAAGAGGGTGTTGGCTGTGGTCAGTGGTTTTATTTCAATTTGTCTAGAGACCGGATAATATGAAAACCATATACCAAAAAATACATGAAAAGTCAGCCTCAACCTGTCTGGCCGTCTTCATACATGAGTTTGTTCAGTACCAGCCCCCAGATACACCACCTGGAGGTTACGGGAACTAGAACCCTCTCGATATCACGATGCGGCCTTGACACTATTCAGCCTAACCACGAGTGGCAACAGCGAAACGTTTTCGCTTGAGGCATAAAATTGCACACAGTCCAGGTGTACCTGGCAAGAAGAGATTAAACTCAAAGGCATCTCTGAGAATCAAGTAAATATCTACCTGAAACCTACAACATCCTATAAGCCGATTGTTACGGATCGTTCACGGATAAACTACACACCAATGATTGAAGTTTGTTTCGAACTTCCCCAAAAAGTCCCACCGTTTTGCCATGGCTTGGTCCCCGTCTGCCGTCTCAGACGCCGCAATGGCCTGATTCGCTGATTTAGTGAATGACGATGTGTACAGCGCAAATGTGGAGCATGTAACAATAAGCCGAGAATAAGCCTTTAACAGGGAAGATAATCAGCTTATAGTAGAACTTTTTCATACATGATTCCTATACCCTGAGCAACTTTGAACTTGTCAACATACACTCTTTCAGACACGTATCCAAGAAATCAACATGGTCTCGCAGCAGCTGATCCACGGTCGTCACTTTGTCCAATTTTGTCTCGAGTGCACGCCAGTTGGGCTCGAGAACTTCGAAAGTTGTGAAAGCAAGGATCTGCTGCACAAACGACAGCATCCGAGCACGGAGTAGACATACTCTCAACCGCCACTTGCCAAATTCGGGATGATGAGGCATGGGGCGCCGCCACGGCGCCGTCTTCTGCTCAATCCACATGGAGGAAAGCGACTGTTCCACGTGCTTTAGGTGGAGAAGGAATCGGAAGAGTAACTGATACCGTAGGATAGTTTTTCGAGAAATGACTAGGGAGAGTGGAAATTTGACTGTATAGTCTAGGGCTAGCGCGTCAATAGCTGGATATTCCCAAGTTAGTAATCCATTGGATGGATAAAAATAAGGAGTATACCCAGCATGGACTTCTTGTCATCCTTCTCTTTCTCCTTCTTATGTTCTTCATGTGCGTGTCCTTCAGCATCATCTTCGCCTCCGATAACCCCACTAACACTGACTACCTTCAATAAGAATTCGTACAGTCCGCTCTCTGCCATCGTCACTTTCACGTCCTCTCGGAATAACATGTCGTCTCCCGACGCGTCGGTATTCAAAGCCAGATCCAACAGGCTCTGCAGCTTCACAATGGAGGCAGACCTTGAAGCTTTCCGTAACTCCGTGGATGAAAGGTCGAGCATGTGAGTAAGGAAGGATGACTGAGATAAGAAAAAGAATCGTTTGAGAGACCGGAGACGGGGAATGAGCTGTTGGTCTTTCAGAAGCAATTGCAGAAGCGTTCGGTTTGCGTGTGAGTACGCATCCTCCAGAAACTTGTAAAATCTACGACAAAATATCAGCAACGGAATAGCATCAACAAGAAGCAACGCACTTTTCATCATCCATCGACACGTTTTCCATGTCAAGTTGGCTCTGATCTCGACTGATCTCAATCCCACATTCCCGAATGACATTTAGATATTTCCCGGCTAGGAGAATCTTGTGCTTCCACCCTTCTAGTAAAGGTGGGACACACGCCCCTCCTGGTAAGCGCCCACCCACCGTTCTAGGTGGAGGAACTCCCGCCTGGTGTCGTTTCGATGGTGCCGACAAGGTCGACCCGTCTCTAAGCTATATGATCCATTAATCGACCAGGCAGGTATCCGTATACTCCATGACTCACTGTATACCGCCTCTCCCAGTATTCGTCTGTATAATCCATCTCCAGAATCCCACGATTGATAAACTTGCTCTCTTTAACCAACAACTCTTCATATGGGTCCACCAACCTCCCAGTCATTATCCATATTTTCAACATTGCTACATATGGTGTCCCAGCAGCCTTCAATAACGTCCCGTATAAAGTGTTCGCAGTTGGGTCACCGGACATGTTTTGCATACGTTCGTAGATGATAGTAAGGACCTCCCCGCCTTTGACGGCAATTCCACTCCCACCAGTGACATCTAATTCGTTCTTGTTGATTTCGGACAGTACAGCTTTGAGTTTTGCCCCTCCGAGGCCAAGAGCCTCATTTCGGGCTTCCTCCTCGGGATCTGATGATGATGACGATGACGAAGAATCAAGTTCCGCGGTAGGGTCGTCAGCTGTTCCAAGCTCAAGAATGAGTTGATATATTAGTGATAAAGTATGTATCGTTGGATGAACATAGAACCAGAGTTTTTGGAGAGAGAATTGGGGCGAAGAGTTGAAGGCATGTTCTAGTTGAGAGAGAAGGGTTTGGTAGTCCTAGATACAGCTGTCAGACAGGAATTAATGACAAAAGAATAACGCAGATCCTAACCTTGAGCATGTCTCGAACAGCAGCACATAAAGCATGATTTACTAGCCCATAATCTAAGTGGCTTCGATGCTCGATAAATGAGGAAATAGCCGTGTAATATGTTCCCAACGGCAAAATACGTTCCACCAGATCGCGAAGGGAGGTGTCTAAGCTATAGATGAGGAATTTGTTCTGTTCGGAAAAGGTGACGTACCAAGCGAGGGTGAAACGACAAAACGAATTCCTTGAAGTGGATCGTCGTCCTCAAGAGAGTATTCTGGATGAAACGTGATATAATCCCCTTCAATCCCCTTTATATCTCTTCAGCTTAATGAAAGCCATCAAAAATCATCGAGGTAATCACTCGCCATGAGCACGTACAGAAGGTCCTCGAGTATGAGTGCCTCCTGGATTTCCAATGGAATCCGATCAAGTGACTCCTGTTTCGCCTTTCCTTTGGCCTTAGGGATAGCACCGACAGAGCTGACGCGTGAATTTAGTGGTGCGCGTACAAAGGATGTCTCTGCTATAAATGATGGTTCATTTTGACCTGGAAGGACATAGTGAATGAAAGTATCATGAGATTAAACTAACATCACGCACTTTTGTTTCGACCAGAATGTGAAGATTCCCTACGCTCTTCAAAATCCTCATGAATATCGTCGTGTGGTTGTCGGCTCCGTCGCACAGATGCAATCGTGCCAGTGATCTATCCAGGGGTTAACGCTCCCGTATCAATCCAGTGTATTGGTACACTTGCCTTAGTGTACTCCTTCGCGGACAGTGTCAAGTTCTTCTTGCGGTTTCCTGTGCGCGTTCGTGGAGTATATGGATCCATGGATGATACCTGGCAGCGAGCGAACTTTGGACTGAGGAAGGTTGATGAAGCCCAGACGACGCGTTGGGTATTCCCAAGAATAACCTTCCTAATCGGGACGTAACCATCATGTGCCGCGTTCCACCTCGTTATTTTTGCTCATTTAGATTTCGACTTTCAACACTGTATAAATCAAGGGCCCTCAATTGGTGGCTCGCACTTAACCTTAAAAGGTTCAATATCCTCTATCGACGACACTCCAAGCAACTAATAGGACTATGTATCAGGCGGGAATTGAAACGCGTTTTTCCGAATGAACACATTTGGAAACCGATATATTGACAGTAGAGGAGCAAGTACACAACATAATTTTCTGAGATACTCAGGACGTCGTATATTTTCAGCCAGAGCAGTAACCAGCCTTAGTGGGCTCGCAGCCGCCGGCACTGATAGTGCGACAATGGTCAGTGAAATATATCTTCATATGCCAATAATAACACGTACCAGCCATTGTAGAATTGGCAGGGGTGGGCGGTATCTAGAGAACTTGTCATTCAGCTGGCCGTGACTTCATACAAGGGACATACCGTAGCAGGCATCCTTGATTGTAGCAGTGTCGCCGTAGTTAAGATTGATTCCAGCGAGTTCGTTACCTATGAGAGCAATGATACTTTTAACACTGGCAAATGAAGAGAACAAGCCCTTTCTCACCCTTGCGCGCCTCAACACCCTCAATGTATACGTTTCTCTAGAGTGGAAAAGCATCAGCCATAGCATATTAGAGAATCTGTTGATATAATTGACCTTGCACTGGCTGCTGCACTATAGTTGATATGTGAATAAGTTTTTGTATCAACAATTTTGAAATGTGTAAATAACGAACGTTTCCGCAAGACCTGAACGACATAAGTGATCAGAACTCTGACGATTCTAAGCTATAAAGGTTTAAAATCGTACCTGTAAAGCTTGCCGTAGGTATTGGCGTAGAAGTTAATGATGTTGCTGTATCACGACAGTTAGACAGGCTCGAACGTATGTGGCAACATCGTACACTGTTCCACAACCGTTGTGCTGAACGATCTTGTCGGCCGCATTATATGCACCACCTTTACATGCGGTGTTGAACTTAGCGTTGAAGCATTTATATGGGAATGGAACCCACCGCCGATAATCCAGGAGTGCTGCCCAGCTTTATCGTTCTTGATACTGAAAATTTTCGATCAGCTGACTTGGTCAGCAGGTTAGCAGGGAAATGACATACGTGATGGCATCTTCACAGACGTCCTCGAACTATGGTAGAAATCACATGGTCGGGATAGCTCGAAGACAGAAAAGTCGTTCCAGATACATACCCAAACGAAGTTCAAAGTACACGCTGAAACAAGACATAAATCACCTGGAGAATATACTGGTTTCCCTTTTACTCACGTCCATTACAGTGGACACCTTCGGCTTGGTTCTTGCCGATGATGCAGTTATTTAGCGAGGCACCAGCTTGGAGGTAGAAAACAGCTCCGTTGTAGTCGCCTTCAGCCTGCTCGTTGCATGCTCCTGCACCACGATCTGAGTGCGTGCAAATGATGATCAGAACATTTCACAGGATTAACAGCTATGATTGTTACGAACCGTACTTCTTCCAGCCACAATCAAAGGTCTGGCCAGCGGCAACGACCTGGACCTTGGAGAGAGAAACGGTGCCAGTGTTAGTGGGAAGGCCCTTGTTGTACGCATTGCAAGCCAGGACGGTTGCAACGCTGGTGAGAACGGAGAGTGAAGTCAAAGCTAAACGCATCTTGCCCTAAGTGTTGATTGTAAACGAGTAGATGATATAAAAAATAAGCAACAGAGCCGCCTTATGTACAATAGGGAAGTCCCTCTTCCAATATCTTGGTCCACAGGCGGTCCGGGATATTGTATATTTTTCAAGTCATGCGACTGTACATCACCATGCGACGGAGCGGCTGGTTCTGAGCAAGATGGTAGTATAAAGACAGGGCGATGTACTCTGGGGAAACGTGATCGCGCGGGGTCCTGTACAGCGGAAAGAGTGGGCCGCCACAGGCTCAACGTCGGAAAGTAGAGATCAAACATGAGTGATATTCTGCGAAAAATTGCTTGGCATTCAACAGAGTGTATTTGAAGTGCTTCGCAACACCGAGATGTTATCACTTGTATGCAACCGCCAAGCGCAAACTCCAGAGGCTATTAGGTCAGGAGGACTATTGGCAGAGGTGTGGGTCCAGTACTCCCGGCACGCTAAATCTTGTGAAATGTATTCCGGAAAATGTACCCTCTGTGTCATTGCTTCCGGTTATCGTGTTCTTGGGAACTGGGGGTTATTTGGGTGCCCGTGGGCCCCGAAGAATGGTGTTAGGTACGCATATATTTGTTATGCGCGATGTGTGAGGAACCAAAATATCAATCGACATGAGGTAGAGACTGGTAGAGGTGAAGGGCGAAGATGATTTTGAGTCTGATTTCCAAAATCAATGCTCAGGAGATTAAATCCCAATTAGGTATCCAGGTGTGCCAGACACCGGGACGTACCTGGGCAATCATACCGCTAGGTACTTCTGCCGGTTGGGATTTTAGGCGACAAGCAACAGTGACGGATATTTGGGTTTGCGTTGAACACAAGTTAACGGGCTGGGGGCTGGCTAAGGGCCGGGAAGCTGTTGACAAACATGGTAAGGACCATTGTGTTGAAAGGCAATGGGAGATGCCGTGCCCAGTACGTGGCCAAGAACTTTTGAGAGTTTTAGCCCATCGATTTCGACAAACGCTGCATATACATATGTCGGTCGAATGAACAACTGAGATTGAATTATATAACAGGTGCTTGAATCCGAGGAGTGAATGGCTCCGTCTTTCCGTCAAGATCGAGTCATTTCAGGCCGCTTTACTTAACCTTTCCTAATTGCCTGCCTTAACGGGGCAACGGAGGGCGGAACAATACCAACATGCCATATCTTCCGGGGACTGGCAATCCCGGACTTGGAATGTTACACCTTGCAGGTGTGCACAACACTACCAATAGGCTTATGTCGGTGGCGGTAAGAAATTATAGTGCTATTTAATGGTGCCGAGCTGAGGTAGAGGAAGAAACCCTGAGAAAAAACGAAGAAGAATATCGAAAGAATGACGATTATACCGGATTAGGAAATAACACGTGGTTGAGAAAGTTTTTACCCAGCCACGCTCCAATCTGCCGTTCATAAAGTAGTTGACTCATTCAGGATTCCGTATACTCTGTTCATAAAATACCGACAGCAAGACCACCACATTCAATCTCTCTTCAGACTCTCGAGACGACTGTATTTTCTATCCATTATGCCTGTTCCTCGCGTTCGAGGTTAGTCAATATCCAGTTGTATAAACTCCGGCGGTCCAGAACTTACCTCTACTTTCAGCGATCCTCACGAGGTCCCTAGCCCAGTCTAGATCAATCTCCCGTCCATCTTACCCACAAAGGCAACTGCTAATACGTACCGTCGGGTCCCTGCCATCAGGGGACTCGAGTACTGCTGTAAGCATATCCTTGGCATAAGTCTCCCAGCGTTGACTAACTTTGCGGTCTTTGTGCGGAAACTTGAAAGGCACCTCGACCGCCACCACCTCCACAATTCGCAAAACAATCAAGATGGAGGAGCTTCCTTCAAATCTTGGGCAGGACAACGTTAATAACAATGTTCGGAGGTGCTGGAGCATTCTACTACATCACACAACAAGACCGAAATCCAGGTTCCCAACTCCCATTTGACCCTGAAAAGAAGACCGTTGTGGTCCTTGGAAGTGGGTGGGGAGCAACAAGTTTACTGAAAACCCTCGATACCACTGAGTACAACGTCGTGAGTTCTGTGCAGCAGAAGGTCGATGATCTCTAATCAGCATTTAACCAAGGTTGTTATCAGTCCCAAAAATTTCTTTCTCTTCACTCCCTTGTTACCTAGTGTCGCCGTCGGTACACTAAATCCCCGATCTATCATCCAACCGACACGATACATAACTCGCCATAAAACACGCACCGTCTCCGTAATTGAAGCCGATGCGCAGGAAGTCGATGTGGGTCCTCGGAATAAGCTGACGTCATCCACAATCTAACCATTCGCACCCTCCGGACAGCCCGTCAACAAGACTGTCACTTTCACTGGTGAGAGAGGGACATTGATAACGCGACAACACGTGACCCTAATTAATGATCACGTTCAGACAGTTCCGAAATTAAAGGCAACGTTTCGTCGACAACCATTCCGTACGATTATCTCGTGTTTGCCGTGGGTGCCGAGGTTCAGACATTCGGGATCCCCGGCGTGAAGGAGAACGCATGTTTCATGAAGGAGTTGGCCGATGCGGAGAGAGTCGGTTTCCAAACCTCCGAGTCTTGCGCGTGTTGCTGATGCATCTCTATTTAGATGCAAAGACAGTTTATGGACTGTGAGCTATCACGGAAAGTAGCCGTGTGTGATTATCTGATTGGAAGATAGGCATGGAGACTGCGGCGTTCCCCGGTCAATCGACCGAGGAAATCGAACGTTTACTTCACATGGTCGGTTTCCCAAACTTTGCACATAAATACTCATTGATCTTACTTTCAAACTATAGGTAGTAGTTGGTGGCGGCCCTACTGGAATTGAACTAAGGTGTGGACACCCAGACCTCCTGTTTAGTTTTGCTAAAAATAACTTGCAGTGGGGAATTGCACGACTTCCTCGAGGTTTTTATATTCCAGACCATGATATCGAGGGCCTCGTTTACTGATCTCGCCTTATGCTCACTAGGACGATCTGAAATCATGGTATCCTGAACTTGCTGGCAAAGTCCGCATCACTCTGGTCGAAGCCCTTCCTTCCGTGCTTCCCATGTTCAGTAAACAACTGATCGACTACACCGAATCAACGTTTAAGGAAAGTAAAATCGACATTATGACTAAAACCATGGTGAAGGAGGTACGGTTTGATGTTCTTCAGGATAGGTGAAAAGCCCGGACTAAGTTAAGGCCTAGGTCAAGGAAAAGAGTGTGGTTCTTCAAATGCCAGACAAGAGCATTGTGGAAGTGCCATGTGGGATGGTTGTCTGGGCTGCTGTGAGTTTGTCATTTTAGAACCGAATCCCCATCTTGACAGTTTATATATTCACCACACAGGGGAATAAGGGGAGAAAGGTTACACAGGACTTAATGGCAAAGCTACCTTCCATCCAGACGAACAAGCGTGGAATCACTGTCGATGGTATGCGCCTTGTGTCTTTCGCACAATGCTAGTTTCACGATTATTCATCTACAGACCACCTCCGAATGAATGGCACCAATGGGAGTATCTTCGCCATCGGGGATTGTACGGCCACTTCTTATGCACCTACCGCTCAAGTTGCTTCGCAACAAGGCGCGTACCTTGCCCGGATATTAGCACATATGGCCAAGAAAGATGTCTTGGAGGAAAAGCTCATCTCCCTTGGAGGTGCTAGCACGCGTGCGACAGATAAGGAAGAGAAGAAGACGATTTCGGAAGAAACGGACACTACGAAGAAACAGCTAGCAAAGATCAAGCTGAGACCCTTCCATTACTCACATCAGGGATCCCTGGCGTATGTTCCCAGTCCAAAGCCGCTCTGTAAACCTTGTTAACGTATATATGCTAGGTATATTGGCTCAGATAAGGCCATCGCCGACCTGCCATTCAAAAATGGCAATGTGAGTTTTGCTTTGCCCTCGTTTTCTCCGAGGTCTAACGGCCTCTCACCAAGTTTGCGAGCGGAGGTGTAGCAACATACCTTTTCTGGCGCAGTGCATACCTAAGCACCCTATTCTCTCTCCGCAACCGGACCTTGGTGGCAACTGATTGGTTGAAGGTCAAGCTTTTCGGCCGGTTCGTCGCCAATTTCCTTGAATATAGATATGAATTTGCACTGACGACCGCTTCCTCTCCCAGTGATGTCAGCCGGGATTAGCGCGACCCAAACGGACTTGTGATCAGGTTTTTACTTATAATTCTATGACTTCAAGCTTATACACAACTACATTCCTCTCTAATAATATAGAGTGTCTCATACTGCCCGGTCAACATTATTCATTTTCATAGAGTACGCGAACACAAGACGTATAGTCCTTTACTGTAAATACTGGAAAAACCCTGTCAATCACCAAACTCTATCATCGACGTTCCTGAAGTAGACAGCATCTGACAGATAACATACGGAAGGAAGAAAGTAATTATGCTTGGCATAAAACTACCAGGAACCCGATGTTTGAGTCCCGCATCGACAACACACCCAACAACAGTCACTCCCGATTGCAAATCCGCTGGGATTAACCGTTTTTGTTTGCACACCATGACTGCGCCTTGCAGACCAAATATAAACGGCCCGTACGTCCGGACCCCCCAATCAGCATTTCCGACACGCTCCATTTCTATCGCCGTGCCAGAAATAGTTATCTGACCGTGGTTCTTTTCACGCGGTGGGCGTCAACAGGATGGTTCCTGCAAGTGATGCCTCGACGTCCATGTCCTCAACCATCACTGCTGTTATATATACTTATGAATCGCGAACACTGGGTGTTTTCTCCTTTTCTAGTCATACATTCCCTTGACTCTCCATAAAATCCTCCATTCATAGGGCGAGTCAGCCTCTGGACCAAGTCTTTGATACCACACATTTTACTTACGGCACGGAACGATCAGACCTGCCAGATGCCTGTCGGGCAAGATGCGAATCCCATTTGGAGGCTATATCAACACTTTACCATGGTAATCCGTATGTAATCGAAGTCGATGAAGAACTCCGGGATGCTCGATATGCTCGCAGATGGTATCCATCGAATCACAATAGCCTCCCCGAGAGGGCGACTCGTCAAAGGTCTTCGTGGGGGGTGTGATAAGCTCGAGTCAGGGGTGATGCTGAAGTTGGGCAGGGTGAAGGCCAAGCAGAATTTTCAAAACTAGGGTGAAGAGCGGCAGTTTCATTTTTTGCCTTAAAGATAACGAATTGACAAAAAAAAAAAGAGGGAAGGAAAAAAGAAAACAAGACGGGTAAAAACATTAGAGGGGCCCCGATTGGGGAATGATCGAATCTTCGATCAGATGATCAGCCTCGCGTTGGACATGTGCCGTGGCGGCGCAAAATGCATCCTTTATATACGAGTCCTCAGCTCAACATGCATCTTGGTCTCTGGTTTCCCGGCATATTACGTCCATCTTCTCCTTCTTCAAGAAACTCCCGGTCCTCTCTTATTAAGTAGGACCTTATTGTCGGGAGACCTTTGCCTTCTCCCCTTTCTCCCCCTCGCTCTTTGCTCCGTATCAAGGCAGAATCAACCATGTCAGACATGACAGACGAGGCCTACTCTCTTGAACACACAACAATCAATGCTGTAACACCGCTAAACTCGCCCCGTGCCGAGGCGCTTGTATTTCACGCTACCCTGTTCCTCTTGGCCGTTATCGCATTGGTAGCAGGTTTCAGGCTCCCCCGGGCTCTGGCCAGATTCTGGAAGGCCTCAGAGTGGTCTAGCGGTCACTTTCTCAGAAGCGGTTCCTATCGTCGGTCTTCGTCCACCTTCGTTCAGTCTTATCCGGATGCCTATCCTCCTCCGAAGGAGGCTGCCAGCGACGAATCACACACTCTTTACTCACACGCGAAACACGCAGAACGCCTAAACAGTAAAGGAATGCCCCTAATATTATCATATCCACCCCACGTTACTTCCTGTCCTCGCTTTCTGCGGTCACCTCTTGCTCCCCTGCGATCGAGGATCGCTCCCTCATTCTCTCTCGCCCAGGTCCTCGTTTTGTTATTCTACTCCTGCATATTGATATATGCTGCGTTCTACAAGTCAAGTCCGTTTACGGACCCACTTCGCACCGGCTGGGTTGCCATTGCGCAACTTCCGTTTGTTTTTTCATTTGCGTCGAAAAACAACGTACTGGGTATGTTCCTAGGTCTCGGTTACGAGAAGGTGGGTTTGTCTTCGGGTCTAATTTTGCACATGTCTCATATTTTGTTTAGCTCAACTTTCTACATCGCTATGTCGGACGGCTGGTCATCTTAGCTGCAAATATACACAGCTTAGGCTATAGTGAGTCGGAATTATTGCTGCACATATCATTATCTTACCGTCATCTAGTATATAAATGGTGCTTGACTGGTATATTTACGACACAGCTCAAACGACCCGCCACCACGTGGGGTCTGGTCGCCCTTATAGCCATGGATTGTATGATCCTCTTTTCGACAGCGTTCTGGCGACAGAAGGCATACAACGTATTCATTGCCACACACGTTTTTGGAGTGGTCCTCTTGCTCCCCGCTGTGCGTATGAAAGTAATACTATACTACGCAGTACTAACACATAAATTTACAGTTATGGCTTCATAAACCTACAATGATGCCCTACATCCTCGCGTGCATCGGGATCTACGGCCTTGACTACCTCTTCCGCACGCTCAAGACCCGCATCTGTAACGCAATCATACGTCCCCTTCCGGAGCTCGGCTCTACCCGCATAGAGGTTCCCGGCATCAACGCCGGCTGGCGTGCTGGCCAGCATGTCAGAGTCCGCATCGTCTCCACAGCGATGGGTTGGTGGGGTTGGACGGAGATTCATCCATTTACTATTGCGAGCATCAGCGATGGCCACGAGGGGCTCGTGCTACTGTGCAAGAAGTCCGGCTCGTGGACGACCAAACTTTACGAGTTGGCGAAGGCTGGGGGGTACACGGAAGCAGGGATGGGGAGAGAGATCAAAATCATGATCGAAGGTCCCTACGGTAAGTAAACGAACGGCTCTTTCCTATATCACAGTATCTAACAGTCTGGGTGTGCACTTTCAGGTGGACCTGGGCACTCAATATTTTCCAGCTTCTCCGCAGCCGTGTTTGTCGTGGGTGGTAGTGGCATCACTTTCGGCCTTTCGGCCGTCCAAGACCTCATTCAGAAGGACTTGGACGGTCAAAATCGTGTCAAATCCATTGATTTGGTCTGGGTCGTACAGGATTCAGGTATGGCCCACCTTCCATATGATCGTACCTATACCTACTTATTCCCACAACTCCCACAGCCTCCATAACGCCCTTCGTGCCCCTGTTTACCTCAATGATCCAGCGGAGCGTATTCACGCCTGTCCGGATATCAGTCCATTACACTCAAGCACCTCTCACTGGAAAAGTTCCATTCACCTCACTTCCGGGATTGAGTTTGAGCTTGAGCCCCGGCCGGCCACGGGTGGCGAAAGTGCTGGATGCTGCAATCAGTCGTGCAGTGTGTTTGGGCTCTGGGCCGAAAGATTCCCAGCGGATAACTGGACTTCTGGTGGGTGTGTGCGGACCGGCCGCTCTTGGTGATGACGTTGCCAAAGTCGTGGGCGCCGTAGATCCTTCCAGAAGGAATCAGGTTGGCGGAATTGAGCTGCACGAAGAGTACGTGGCATATCCGTTATGTCGACTGAGGACTGATTTCAACTCCTTGTAGGGTGTTTGGCTGGTAGCCCGAGGCTGCCTATTTCGGATTTCCTTTTTTCTTATTGGTTCTTCTAGTGGTTTTAAGTTATATGCTAGACATATTATTGGGTTCGCGGGTATGTACGATACTTTTTATGAATATCCTGCGCAAAGAGCCACGTTTTATTTTTCTTTCGATTTCAAAGGCCGTTGCCATTGCAGAGTTTACAACTCCAAAACCATTCATTACACGTGTACCTCCTTAGTAGAGATACTTAGATGGAATAATGAGAGATTCTTGATGCCCTACTAATACTTCCACTCCGAAAACGGGCCTCATACATAGTGCATTGCGTAAAAGCTTGAAAAATTCCTTGCAATAAATCACCACGTACTAGGGCCGCAGGGATCTAGAGGTCTAGCGAAGTGAAAAGTATGCGTAGAATCCTTGATAAATTCACCTGAATTATTCTAAACTGGAGGAAAGACCCTGAAAAATCGTGCCAAACATACTTTCCCCTCGAGTAATACGGGCTTGTTCCATGACCCTGTCGTGCTTGTAATAGTTGCAGATGGGTAGCACAGGGGGCCCGTGATCCACCTGATTATAATGCGTGGTTTGGTGCCGTCGTTCTGCTTGTGAACCTGTCTTTTGGGAGGCGTAATCCCGGGCATACGCAAGGTGGCGCAACTCCTATCTCTCTAAGTTGAGAACCTCTGGGAAATTAGCTTCCATACCCCTTTACATGTGGTTGTCCTTCGTGCGTCAGTGTCTTGGGCCAAGCGTAATCCAGAACATAAATCACAGTATTAAAGCATATGGTATAGTATAAGAATAGATGCTGTTATCGTATATTAGTTATGGCGCTCAGCCGAGATGAAAATGGCTCACAGGGTATTACAGCTCCTTGAGTACACCTGGTCCACTCCCTCCTGATCCGGCACTCACTCCAACACCAAGCCATTGCCACAAAAGTCTTTCGTCACCTTCTTGACCCCATAGGTAATACACTGCGCGGCGTTGCATCAAGACCAGATGTCGTGGCAGATACTTGAACAGTCCCGTCAAGACAAGTGTGAACAGAACGCCAAATATTGTAACTAAGTCAAGAGACTCCGAATTAGGACATATATGCGAGTTCATATACATGGAGGACATACGAAGGAGGATCTTCTCCCATGGTTCAAGCATGGAGAGGACGAATGTGGACTCAAACCACACTTTTCGGCGCCATAAAAATATTCCTAGTTTTGATTTTGGAGGTAGCGCTGACTTGGGGTCAGGCCGAGGCGTTGGGAGTGTTTTCGTGGTAGTGACCGCCATGTAAAACAAGATTCAATAAAGACGAGACGGAAGTAGCTGCGAAAGGTTCAGAACGCTAACCCTGAAGAAATTGACCGTGGGATATTTATATATTATATGTAGTCACCTTTTATTTTTTGCCGAAGAATAGATACTTAAAGAAAGATAGACAGTTGGGAATGTGTATAAAATAGCAGTATTATCATTATAAAATAATCAAAGACGAGGCCCCGCTGAGATGCGCTTGGTATCTCTGACTAATTTTCTCCGCCCTTCATTAATATCTTCCATGGTGGATAGCGCACGGTCCTCAGGCATTCGCGCTAATTGCGCCTTTGACCTGACTCGCGGTCTCCTCTTCACGTACCACTCCCAAGCAAAACGGACTACTTCGCCATCTGCATCATATGGTGTAGGGATTTCGGAATAACCTGGTCGTGCTGTGGGATGGCGAACATAAATGGCAGAGCATGTTGTGAAACAGGGCTCGATGTATGCGGGAATAAAGAGCCAAGGCGACGCGTAAGTGGGCAGGTAGAACGGCGTGAGAGTAGATTTGCCTGAATGCTCTGTAGGTTCGCTAACATTATCAGTGTCATTGTCGTTACTCATCAGTTCTTTTGTCTCGCTGACACTGTCGATAGTTTTGGTGACAATAGGTCCAGGGTGGCCTGGCTCCAATTGATTCACATCATCATACTCGCCATTCGGGGGTTTGAAGAATCGGATGGCATTAGGATTAACGGACACCATATCACCCGGCGCTAGTCGCGTATTTGCATTTTGGTGCTATAGTTCCTCGTCAGACAATAGATTATGAAAGAGTACAAAGAAACAGAGACAGACCTTCTTCCCATTGAGTAGGACGTCCCCATGAATCACCAACCGCCGTGCCTCGTAGATACTATGAGCGAAGCAGGACCTAAATACGACAACATCTATGCGTCTTTCCACCTCTGAAAACATCAAACTCCCCACAGGCGCCATTCCCTTTGCCTCTTCTTCTGCTGCAAGGTCCTGTTCCTTTTTCTTCCGCAACGCAAACTCTTCTAAGGAAGCTTTATCGTCTCCGAGGACCTTCCGACGTGGTCGAACATCAGGAAGGGTTTCAGGGAGGTACCACCGTTTGAATATCTTTTCGTTGATATAGTCACCGTGGTATGCACGGACAGCGGCTTTAGATTTCCATCGTTGCTGAAAGAGTGTAGATACGGCGCTTTTGAACGTGATTTCTCGACGCTTTTCTCCGGCAGTCCGGGCATAGAGATTGTATAAGTTTTTAGGGCTCCAACTCTGAAGTGGAGAGGGTAAGAGAAGTCAAGGGATAGGTAAGAACCCATACCATCCGAGGTAGCGCCCTTTTGATGCTGAAAATGCCAGCATCCCGCATATTCTGGATTGCCTTTCGAGTGTTAGGACGCAACTGCTCAAAGTATCTTGAGACCAGTTGTAACGAAAGTTTGGCCAACCAGTCCAATTGCAACAGCAAGCAGGGGTTGAAATTTGGTTTGACCGTGGAAAAAAATGCCAAGCCGACCCGGCCCTCCCTTCCAACCCACCCTGATCTTCTAGGTATCTTCTAACTGAAATCAAGTCCTTCGCCTGGTTGTTAAATGAGTCAAGAGAATCCGTGCGCGTCGCGCATATTTTCATACAACGGTGCAGTGACATTGTTTATATATGAACTATATTATAATTTATATTGTCTTTCTGGGGTGTTGAGTCGTCACAGTATACGAGGTTCAGGCTCTTTTTCTGCCGCCTTTCGTTTCACTTGCTCAACAAATCCCTCCCCATGTCTCCCAGCTCGTTCCTTTCCAATTTCATCGTCGTGCCTTTTCTTAACTTTTCTCAGCTTCCAGAAACTGTAGAATAACGTCAGCGCGCCGCATATAACAGCAGATGATGCTGTCACAGCGATGGTGATGATACTAGTCGTTGAAAGTTCCCCGTGCTGGACGCCAAAAACGTTAACGATCGTGGAAATGATGCCTGCGAGGGAGTTGAGCAACCCAGGCCTACAACATGAATTTGTCAATTGTGTTGGCTGAATTTCTATTCGCAACGACGCACAAGAATATTCTGTTGACAAGCCAGACATAATTATGCATCCATCTCCACCAAAGATAACACATTCCAACCGCGCCTATGCCGCAACAGATGAAGGCAATCACAAACCTACCTACGTCAACTTGTCACATTGATGTAGGGGAAACAACACAATCTCACAAAGGTACATGGGCGACTGCTCTCAACACCTCTTTTCCCAGCTCATTCGACACATCTTGTTGTGCGTTTTGCAGACTTGTAAATGTCCCAGGAAATAGAACGAACCCAGCAAGAAGAATCCATGTGAAGAACGATGCGAGCATATTGTGTAAACGGGGAATACTGTCAAGTGCAAGAAGCATGTTCACATATTTGGTATCCATTTGGCTACGTGTATGCTGCAGCGGCTGTCGCTCGTTATCACCACTCTGTGCGGGTACCGGTGCATCAGGATCTTGAACAGTGTTTTTTCCGGATATTGACACTGACATCGTCGTCCTTATCGTATGGTGGTTATGGTATAAGCTCCATCATGCAGGCTGAACCCATTAGGAAGTCGCGCGCCTCACCACGTGTAATCCATATTACCTTCCCCGAGAAACCCCCATAGAACACAGAGTATGCGGGTGACGTCATCTACCATTCCATGGTCTACAGTATTCATGTTCTCGTCCTAGGAGGTCATCGATATGGGGAACAGCCCGGTCCTGATCAGACAACATTATATCCTTCGATTGATAGGCGAGACCTGTGAGTGATTCTTTGTCCAAGTTGTAAACATCTAGTTCATGGGGGAGCCCAAAAGATAAAAATAGTATTGATAAGGGGATAGTACAGGTTATTGACCTAGTCCTAGATAAATACCACTAACGTTAGAATTCCCGACGCATATCCAGTCCAAGCAAGGCTCACGTTACCCCTTGAAATCCCAAATCATTCAAGATCAAACCACCGAACAGGAGTTCCTGGTATCAACCGTGTGTGTGGCCTGGGGCGATTAGGGGACGTAGTCAGGCATTAGTCTGCATAAACCCCCTCCTCAAGATCATAATTTCTAACTTACGTAACCTGCATGGATCCACATGTTTAATGAAGATAGTGCTTCTGTGCCGGTGCCTGCACGCAAAATATCCGGGGCACGAAAGGGTTCGTCAGGAGATTGAACGGCAGATACCCCGCAAGTCTTGTTGACTTGTTCCTTGTCGAAGTGCTAAGTAATCCCCTTGTTCGTCGTAAGCCACGTGGAAATCCTGATGTGGAAAGCGATTGGAAACTCGGGCACAGAAAATGTATACGGTGGCCAGACGTTACCCAACAAGTCAAGCATGTAGTCAAACACCACCCAGGTAGCATTTCATTGTCGTCTAGATCCCCATTGATCTTAACTAGGATCAGAGACATGGCAGCTTATAATGAATATATCGTTCAGTACCAATAAAACTGACTGCTCGTTGACCGATGGCGTTAGCAAGCTGATCGAAACCGTACGTTCAAGTCATTTGATTCAAATATGCTGTAATTCGCGAGTTCGACAGGTCAATCACGATTTCTCCATAAGCGCAGGAATTCCGCCATTTGAATTATGTCAGATTAAAAAAGAACCCCCTTTGTGACGGTATAAAGGCCGGCGGTCCTGCACTGTCAAGAACCAACTCGCCTCAGCCAATTGAAGCCAACGCCATGCGCCTAGTCAACACACTTTCGCTTTCTATAGCCAATCTCTGTATTGGTTCTGCCTTTGCGTTGTTACCATCTGCGGCTATATTCCCTCTGTATATCTACCCTGGAGACTGTTCACCGTGGTCCGCTGTGAAGTCTACGTAAGGCTTCCATTTAACCCTTGACCCACAATCTCAAACTGGGGTTATTGCCTTCAGAATTCAGACCGACAGCATTGTACAGTATTATATTGTTGTTAATCCTGCTAGCGGACCAGGTGGCCCTCCTGGAAGTCAGCCTGATGCCAACTACCAAGCATGTATAGCCGATCTCCGGGCGGCGGGTTCGAGCTTCGAAAACGTCAAGATACTCGGTTACGTGGCTACTGGATTTGGAGCTAGAAGTAGCTCGTCCGTCACGAGCGACATCGATACCTACTCCCAATGGTCGTCCAGCTACCGTCCCGATGGAATATTTTTCGACGAAGCAGCAACCAGTGCTAGTTTCCTGCCAGCATATCAGTCCTTCGCATCAAGAGTCCGTTCTGATTTCACATCAAGCTTTGTAAGTTGCTGGTCAAAGCTCAGCATGCCTCTAACCATGTTCTTCTAGGTTGTCTTGAATCCAGGGACAAAGCCCGAAACAGAAAATTACTTCAACATAGCTGACTTGATTGTAACCTTTGAAGGAAATTACGCCGACTTTGAGTTCGTAATATTTCTTCGATGTTTGAGCCCCTTGATCCTAATCCAATCAATCAGTCCTTCATCTTCCCTTACAGTAACGCCGTCTAGCCCCTCTCGCAAGCAAGCAGTACTACTTCACGACGGGCCTTCCCAACTCACATGGTCATACGTCGATGAACTTGCCTCTATCCTTGGCGTCGGTGCTAGCTTTATCACAGATTTCTCAAATGCCGATGCTTACGAGAACATTCCATCTTCTTGGTTCTTCTTTTGCGAGGCGCTTATAGGTGCTCAGACAGCTTAAATAACGACTTGGCTTCAAGAGAGGTTAAATTCTTGTTCAACTAGCAATCAAAGATTTTTATGTTTACCACGCAACCTATGGGAAAGCGACCATGCGGCTCTTTCGGCGAACAGATAACCTCCTTGATATGTGGGAAGATTCAATGTAGCATTGATACGTACACACAGCGGCGTAGCAACGGAAATCGTTGGCGGATTCTGCTTTAGAATCCTGAGTCGCTTAGCATTGCAAATGTGATGTTCGAACGTTGCTTCAACTACGTTTATTCACTTGACCTCGAGCTCATATGATGGAGGGTGTAGAAATCCTGGACGACTGTTGAATGTGCACGTGGGAGGCGCGTGATATTATTCCTGCCAGTACTTTATCCCTGGATTGACAGCTTAGGAGAGTGATGTAACATTCAGATCCAACCCCTTGTTCGTTGTAAGGTCGAATGGAAAAGTGGGTGTGAAAAACAACTTCATATGATGGATAATATCGCCCGGTCAGATGATATCATACTTACTGATACGCTCAAACCATCCGAAACAAAGGTTGCATGATTGTATCACCCATTAAAATCACTTCTATCTTGAACATATATAAAAAGAACTGCATATGCTGATTGTTCTTTACAAGGAGACCCCATTGAACCCGATGCGCTTGGCTAGATTATTACTGGTCATTGCCACCAACCTCTATTTTGGTACTGTTCTTGCTCAATTTTTGCCATCTGCGGCTATTTTCCCTCTTTACATATACCCAACTGACTGTTCCCTCTTATGGGGGCCCATTATATCTGCGTAAGTTAACTCTCTAATGTTGCTCAGCCCCTCAGACTGATCCCGGACCCGTGGCTTCCAGGGTTAAGGCCAATAGTATTCTGCAATTTTATGTGGTCATAAACCCATCCAGTGGCCCGAACGGTCTCCCTGGGAGCCAGCCTGATCCTGACTATCAAGCATGTATAATCAGTCTACGAGCAGCGGGCTCGATCTCTGGGAACCTCAAGCTAATGGTTATGTCGCCACCGGACATGGGGCTACTAGCAATGCAAAGGTGATGAGCGACGTTGATACCTACTCCCAGTGGTCATCTGCCTGCCACCTCGATGGTATTGAACAAGTAGTTGAGGGATACAAA
>CEMJ01393030.1:314-25980 GCA_900068955.1 Clitocybe nebularis | reverse complement strand
ATGGATGTTGTTGTTCTGGGGTGGGGGTGGAGTTGGTTGGTAGCGCAGAGAGCGACCGGAGCATGTCTCCGAGGGAAAGTGTGGTCCCTTGCACGCGGGGTTTATTGGTTTTTGGGTCGATCATGAAGCCGCGGGCGCCAATGGAGTGGAGGCTGCGTTCATAGCTAGATGTGTCGAGGACAAGGATATTGTGGGGGATTTCTGTAATGTAATTAGACGGTTGGGATGGGGATTGGAAATGGAGGGCTGGTGCACTTACTAATCTTCATCTCATCAAGGCGAGAAAGGACCCCGCTGATGCCGTGTGCGACGAGAACTAATGAGTTGGCAGTCGTTTCGGAATCGGGGCTAGCGAGACTGCTGTGGTAGTTTGGAAGTATTCGGTGAGTGTAGCGTAGCAAAGCTAAATGTGAGATACTAACCTGATGACGGCTTGAATGACCTGAGGAAGTATTGCCTTCGGTATCACTTGACTGTCCCCAAACTGAACAATGGTGTCGGTAAGCGCTCCCTTAGATTCGACTGGACCAGATACGACTCATACCGCGTACTAATAGTCAAGATTAGCGGACGCGCAAGGATGATAGAGCTGATTACAGACATGCCATGGATGTGTAGGACAATGCTTGTTAACTACTCTGTCCACATACTCGCCGACGATGTAGTGTCCTTTTCTACAATGTCAATGTGAATGCTGGAGTAAAGCTAACGATACGATAGGAAAGCCAACCGGTAATTTTTATCAGGGACAGGTGGCCAGTGACTGAGCCTGTTAATTACCTGGTCAGGGTCAAGTTCTTATCAACCACGATCACGTTGCTCACGCTTCCAAATGACCACACCGCACAGCTGCATACCCCCATTCCAAGCAGCTCTTTGCGTTTCTTTCACTCCACTCGAAATCGATGGCCAGAAAGGTCTTGTCCTTTTTCTCCCAGAGCTCTCTTATTGCCTTGGGTTCGCCTGCGCGGATACGTGCCTTGAGCGCGGAGAGGACAGCGGCTGGAAGAGTGGAATGGAGTTTTTTGTACGATGCATAGTCGGAAATGTTGCGTAGATGACGCGTCGCCGTCTCAAATGGGGTAACCTGCAGAATATTGGGCGCTTGCAGTAGAGTCTCCCCAAATCTATATTATATATATATATAACTGAGATGGATATGATAGATTATGACGGACGCACCTCGTCTTGATCATCCTAAGAAACGCGCCAATGGAGGTCAAACGAGTAACGATATGCGCCCTCCCTGTCCAAGCGTCGGTAACAATAATACAGGGCCAAGAAAAAGCCAAGAATTGTTCAAAAGACGAAAAGAGATGGCCCCACGATCGGTCATACCTGTGGATGGGAGTCAACGTCGGGGGCTATCAAAAGACTTTGTACTTGCCAGGGCACGCAGTTTACTTGAAAATACCCGATATAGGCCGAATACACCTTTAAACGTATGATCAGTAGGGCGCAAGTGTCAAAACGAAGCATCACTGACAGAATGGAGATCATATTCCCAACCTCTAGGATCAACAAGGGTAAAATCAGTCATCCTCGAGATTTGGTGGCAGCTTGTGAGAGGAAACACGTTGGAAAAGGCCAATTGCCTGAGGTTCGAAATTTATGTAAGACGTCTGGACCGGAAGCCGATTAACTGGGACCGAATACAGGATAAGCTTATCATATAGTGGTCTTGGATAGATTAGGGCTAGTGAGTGTGCCCTGTATTGTAACTACCCATTGCTTCCTATTTCAAGTTTGAGGTCCATATAGCGACGAGCTCTATTCTTCCCGAAAACTTGCGACCAAGGGCAGGTCTATTTCTGTCACGGGCGCTAAACCACGTATCCGGATGTCTTACTACTCACCATTGTATACGCTCCCGCACAAGTATGATACGTCCCTCGCCTGGCTCAGGCAATAGGGGCTGTAGGAAAATAGGAGCAAGCTGTTTATACTGTTCGGATACGCACCATACCCGTTCCGTTAGAAAGTGAGTGTGCCTCTCCATTGTGAAATCATGATATGTATTCCAGACTGCAACCTTTGTTATAGATCCCTATCAACCAAACTTTCCTCATTACCATACTTTGCCAACCAGGCTTTGACTCCACCCTGAAGGACGAAGGCTTCCGAAGACTTGGTTCCCGAGTCATTAAGGTAGTCCTGGTACCTAAGTATCAGAGGCCCATTGTTAAGACGTTTTGAAGGCAAACATGAAGCGAGGCCACGCACCATCCAGCACAGCGAGGACCCCTGCCAGATGAGCTTCCACAATAGAATACAACTTGTTTCGTATTGCCATATTTCTCAAGGAATTCGGGGAGATCATTGCAAAACGTTTGTGCGAAGCAGTTGTCGCTTCCACGGATGTGCCCGCCCTTGGATATGTTTAAATTAGACAAAAAAAAAGTGAATGAAAGTTGGTTGAGTACGACGTACAGCATGATCATTCCGACGAACGTCGATGATAGCGAAATCGGATTGTGGCCCTTTGGCACTCCTGACTAGTGGTGCGAGGTCCTCGGGTGTGATCAAAGCTGGGGTTGATTTAATGGTTGGGTATGCGTCCCACCATCTCAGCAAAGCCGTCTCCAGATGCTTGACCTCTTCCGGTGAAGTCTTAGGCTTCACTATATATATCTGGTACGATGCTGTTAGAAGGTGAGATTTGATTTAATGACGTCAACAGATAGCGGGTTGAAGACCAACCGATCCATTCGTTCACATCATAATTTGGCTTAGGCGAAAGTGGGGAGGCGCCCGAGCAGCAAGAGGATTCAGATTCGTAGTAGATATTCAGATCGTGTTTCGTTTCCACAAAGACAGCATCTGAGGGTCGAATGGAAAATGATGATTTTTGACTTGACAAGGGGCACCCACCTCCAAATCCAGCGTCGCCGAGAAGCTCTTTATACTGGTCTACCAGGACAGCCCCTGCAATACAGTCGATATAAGACGCGAGGTTGTTCATGATCTCCGAAGGTAGAGGCTTCTTGGCAAGGAGCTAGAACAAGGGTTTTCCAGGTGCAACAAAAGACAGTCGTGACAACTCACGTCATCTAGAACAACTCGGCCGCCAGGTTTCAAAATACGATACACCTCCTTCAAAAGAGCCTTCTTCCCAGAAAAAGGAAGCAAATTGATGACGCAGTTGGAGAGAACACAATCCACGGATGCGTCAATCATTGGCAGAGGCTCCGTGAGTGATGCCTGTACAAAGGAAACGTTCTGCGGCTTCAAATCCTGTCTTTCGGCATTCTTTCGTGCCAATTCAACCATTTCCTGTAATACTGTCAAGGGATGGAACGTGGGGACGTATTTAGAGCATGACTGACGGGGGATATATCAATTCCAATTGCCTGGCCGCTAGGACCGACTTTAGACGCGGCTAAAAACACATCGATGCCTCCACCAGAACCTAAGTCTAGGACAGTTTCTCCCTACAAACCAAACATTTCGTCAGCGTCGCCCGATCTAAACCCGATGAAATTTGAACCATCACCCACTTCTTTCAAAGTTGCAGTGGCGACAGGGTTGCCGCAGCTCAATCCCAAGATTGTTTCTGCTGGGACGGTTTCAAGCTGTTCTGGAGTATAACCGAATGCTTCTGCAACGTTCCTTGCATCTATGACCAAAGTCCGTCAGTGGCTAAGAACACTATAACCCGTGATTCCTACATGGAGCTCCTGTTCCTAGCCTCGCCTTGGCGCTGTAGGCATCCTTGACAGCATTCACGAGGTCGATATCAGAGAGGGAGGATACGCTGGACATCATGTGGTAGTATTAGTTTGCGAAAAGCAACGAGTTCCGAATCCATTATCATTGCTTATGTCGCTGGAAATCAATATGGTCACGGTCAGAAGGAAAAGCCCAGGCTGCATCCAAACTCATCCAAACAACGGTCGCAAATTTGAAGTCCAAGGAACAGCCACCACCAACTCCGGGTCTCGACTGTTCACAGCTGGTCTTCGTAACAGTTTTGGGACTAGAGAGCAAGCGCGCAAGTCTGGGTGTTTCTGGAACTCGCTTGTAGCAAGTCATAGATCTGGTAGCCTGGCGAGGCCACGCCTATAAAAGGTGGAATCAAAAGGACTGGATCATGCCAAATGTGCCGTCCACCCGCAGAAACCTCAAAACCCCAAACTACACGATCTATAAACCATTTTACGACATCCTCGCTAGGTCCGCATCACCAAGAGGCCCATCGACCCACCGCCCAATTTTGACGTCAACTCGGCATCGGCTACATCTTTTGCTAAAAATTCCAAGACGCACTCTGAACTAAAGCTTCAAATTCACGGATTGACGACGCCCCGGAGGAGGTTCACAAAACTCCAGGGTCGCGCCGACGCCAGTAGGAACGGCCCGAACGAGGAACCTCTCAATGTGGCCCTCATGGCGACATTTAATTACCTATTGATATCCCTTGGCCTCACATGGTTTTGGTTATGACATATCTTTTGGTTTTCGACTGCCTTCGAAACAAAAGTGATACTATGGCCATTCTGTGCGACGTTTACCTCTTCAGAGATGAACCTATCACCCATGACTTTCGCGCTCCAAGATACGTATATAAACCTGGCCATGTATCCCAATCTGCTGGTTATTTTACCGATGGTGACCTTTAACACCCCCCGGCCCGCTCACGGATCATTGAGAACGGACACATGATGATGATCTCATACTTATATTCTAATTTTATTCGATGGCGGGGACTCTTATCATCGTCGCCTCTAGCCAAGGTAACTTTTCGCGGCATCGTCTATATATTCACTCGTCTAACACCATCCAAAGGAACTTGCCCAAGTATGCGATCCATAATCACCCGATTCCTGGCTTATCTCCCTCTTCTTCTACCCCATGCAGGAGCACTCCAGGCCTATCATGGTCGTGCTCCTCCGAAACTTCCCGATAGATCACCATTTGGATTCGCACGCAGTTCAACTGGAGGCGATGTCACGAACACGACCAAATATATCGTCACAAACGCAACAGACCTTCGTGCTGTGTTAACGCTCCCCTATCCAAAAATCGTGTACGTCAAGGGCACAGTATATGGCAATCAACTCGATAATGGCTCCTTTGCGGACTGCCAATGGTATGTCGAACTCTCCGTCTACTCCGGAAATCAAGTCCATCCTGCATTGTAATATACCAGGTACATCGATACGTCCCCAGTTCCCAATTACAATTTTACACAATATGTGTTGTCCCTCAATTCTACATATATGGCCCTGGTGGCAGACGCCATAGCCGCAAATGTCACGTTCGAGGGGAGGAATGCCACGGAATACAATACCGTATTGAGAAAACAGAACGGGTGGAGAGCCCAGGCGCAAAACTCACAAAAAAAATGGGAAGGCATTGATATGACAAGCAACACAACTCTTGTTGGATGGGACGCGAACGCAAGGCTAGCGGGGGTCAGGTTGGGAATGAATGTAGTTCAAAATATTCATAGTAAGTGCATTCGAAGCTCCTAGATCCGTGCGTTCAGGACTGATGACCCTTTGACAGTTCGAAATCTGATCCTCGAGCCTCCTCGTGACTGCTTCCCTGCTCCAGAAACCTACCCTGCCACCTGGAATGCACGGTGAGATCCCCACGTCATTGCGGCCTTCCCAGAATTTATGAATATATGCTTTTCCAGATACGATGCGATTGCGGCAGTCACTAGCACCAACGTGTGGATTGATGGAAATGTATTTCAAGACGGGCCCAGACCAGTCGCGCCAGATTATTTACTCGATGGCTGGTGGGTAGATCGTTACGACGGTCTGTTCGATGCAGAAGACGGGTGTGATAATATCACATTCTCCCATGTGTGTCTGAATCTCGAACTCCTATCTCTCAAATCTGATTAATTTTTCATCGCCAACTCTAGAACATCATCCAAAACCACCACAAGTCCTTACTCTGGGGCGGCGGCAACAAGGAAGCCGATCGGGACTTGGGTAAGATGCGCTTTACGGTTTTCGCCAACCATTTCAGAACGTCCCAATCTCGAAATCCTTTGATGCGGTTCGGCACGTTCCATATAGAGAACAACCTCTTTGAATCCACAAATGACCTTCCGTCGTTAAACCCGTCGGATCTTGTTAATAGGCCCCTTTCTGGGAGAGATGACGATCCAACCCCGCCGGACAGCCCCTTCGAATATCATTTCGGAATCTACAATCAATCGAAAGTCCTCCTCTCTGTCAACGTTTTCAAACAGAATGGGTCGTATCCTACAGACACCAGCCGTATCTTCAAGTTCCAAGACCTTACCAGGGCAGATATCCCAGCCAAACTTTGTATAAAGACCCCACATGCGTCGAGCAGTGCGTTCAATGGAAAAAACATCGATTTAGAGAGCGTGGCTGAAACAGCGTATGATCGGTTCGTCACGAATGGCTTGGCGGTCGAAGGAGGCATGACAATAGGTTGTGGGGAGACTGAATTCCAGGAACTGCGGATGCCAGAAAGTTTCAAAAATGCACGGGATGTGGAGAGATATATCCAGCGGGAAGCCGGGTCTCGTTAGTCCGATAACACCCTTGGAACATACGTATAACCTAATGTTCAATTGTTGCACTACTCCACCTTGTCAGAGTTGCACAGAACACACGAATCATGTTTATCAGCATCGTTTGCTACATTTGGTGGTTCGCCCCAATTGGACTGCCGTGGTTGAGATGTGACTGAGTTAGGCATCCTCCCTCTAGATCCAGGGAGAAGATGAGCAACCTTTCTGAATGCCATTGGATCTAGTCGTGTCAAGCTGGGACACAGTTGTTGACTATCCCAGGTGTTTGTTCATTTCTATGATCGAAGCAGTAAGTTGCGGGTCAATCCGCGTATGCCCACACTCACATCTCGCATTCTAAGCTTCTTCTCTGTTGAGTCAAAGATGAAACCGTGTGTCTCCCACCTATTACGATGGCCTCGCCTCGGTGAGAAGCGTCACGTTGCACTTCAAAGTAAACGCCCCTCTAACGCCGACCTCAAGATGCTGATGTTTGTGCAACTGAGAACACGGATATGGTATTCGGTTCCGTTTACAACGCTCACCTTCATACAGCATAATTGACTGCTTTACCCAGGGAAACTCCTGTCGATCTTGGTTCTTCAGGCGATGACTTTTTACATAGGTTGCTTCTTTCCATCACCCCGACTTTCCGATCGGCCAGTTTTGTTTACTCAATATAATTGAGTACGAAGTACTACCGCCGGTATACTAAAGAATACACGCCCTCGCACCTAGTTGACGAGAGGTAGGATCGTCTATTTCGTTCTGTATTGCCATTTAATACAATCCTGGAGTACTGCTCCACAAAAACATGGAAACCATCAAGTCCGGCATCTCAGGTTTTCCATGGGTCGAAGATCTCGAACGACACACAGCTGCAATAAGTTTATCACAGACGGAGCGTGGGGCCCAGCTTGGTGCTTCGCGTCACGTAAGTTTGCGCTTGGCCTGACAATGTGAACGGCACTGACTTTCAATCAAACTCTACTGTTTTAGGAGACGCTGAGTGCGAATACCTCTCAGATCTACCCCTAGCGATTCAGAATTTGAATGAGAACGTACGGAATACTGAATTGTCAATACATGTCATCGCGGAACTTCAATCAGACCTTCTACTATGTAACACAGGACCACTTTCAAACACGAAGAATCACGAAATCCTCACGCGTCCCTGTTGGTCAAGGACAAGCGCTCCGAAGACATATTTAAGATGACTTGTCCCCTTCCCGTTCCTGGTCACTCGCTATCCCCTCTACTCACCAGGTCCGCCTGCGTCCCCTAATCGTCAATTATGCAGCATGTTTCACCCACCTCCCTTTCCCACCTCCCCACTCGTGTCAAGTATCTGCGTGACTTCATCGGGTTCACCAGCGAGGACGCAGATGCTCTCCATGCAGCTAAACCCGTAGTCGCCCCCCTCGTTCCGGTCATTGTCGATGCCGTCTACACAAAACTCCTTTCCTTCGATATCACCTCTAAGCCCTTTACACCCGCACAAACAGGCCAGGAGGGGGCCAAACCGGCGAACCTTTCAGATCTGAAACATGGACACCCTCAGGTCACATTTCGGAAGGACTTTCTTTCGCGCTATCTCGTGAAGCTCGTGTCGATGGACTACGATGCCCCTGAAAGTTGGGAATATTTCGACAAAGTTGCCCTCATGCATACTGGCGTTGCCGGCTTCGCCCACAGGCAAGTATTTAAGTGTCTGCATAAACTGCACACTATTTATATGATCCTAATGCTATATATCTGCGTACCACAGGGCGAAGAAACCGGCTCTGAGAGTCGAGTATATACATACCGCCGTGCTCTTGGGTTACGTTCAAGATATCGTCACGAACGCTGTCATTACCCACAAGGACCTTGATACAAACACGAAGAACGCCGTACTGAGGGCTGTCAACAAGGTAGGTCTTTACCGGCTATCATCCAACTCGGTCAAATCGGTCGGTGAACTAACGTTAAGGCAAATTAATAGGTTCTTTGGATACAAAACGATCTTTTTGCACGCCATTACATAGTTGACGCTGAACTTGAAGCCACGAAGTTCAGCCTCGATAAACATAAAGCTATGACCGTTGCTATTGGGCTCATAGCATTAGGCGCCGGGTTCATGAAATACGTCCCACCACTCTTATAGAAACGTACTATATCTATGTGCGTGTGAGTGTTGCCCTCTTGCCTTAGTGGCCCCATATGTACTGTAGGAGCTATATCTCTTGTACGACATTTCCGTTCGTAACGATTACTTATTTGCATCATTGAACGGTAGACCACTTGTATATAGTGTATAGGAATTAGGCAACTAGGGCTGATGTACAAGGTTTCTGGTATTAGGTTCATTTGTTGAGGGGCAAATGCTGCTGTCGCTGCTTTCCAAAACCCGACCCGCCCGCCCGTGAAGTTATTCAGCTGAATACATATGCCAGTTGTAACTGGTACTCATGAAAACTTTTAACTTCAACCAGTGTGCATCAAAGATCTCGCCACAATTACATTTCCCTATTAGTCCGCATTCAAAGGTCTATACCTATAAGTACAGATTGGTCTGGAAGTGAAACAAAAATCCAACTCAATTCTGCGGAAAATAACAAAGTTAACATTCAATTGACCCGATAGAAAGAAAATCATGAGTGTCCCCCTTTGAGCTTCCTCGCAGGTACTGATTGCCCATAAAAATGAGCCATCATGGCTTCGCTGTGTGTGATAGTAATATTGAATATTGGATGGGTTGCATTCTATGGGAACGGGCATCAGATAGGTAGCCCAGTGAACCGGGTGGCGCGATACCCACTAGACGATTATCTTTCCCCCCAATAACGATAGATCCACCTTCCTCTTCTGTCCAAGACAGCGCATCTGTAAAGATTCGTTTCCGCAGCCTGTCCGGTAGTGTAGCATCTATTCCGCTACTTTAGCACTTGGTATACGGCGGTCTATTCTCCTGCGTACCTGTACCTGACACCCATGTTCCGCTGATGTCTGTGTGTCGGTCAGGCGAGGGGAACACGTGATGTTGTGCTGCAGAAAGCCCAGATAGGCAGTACAAAGTATGGTATGCGTCTGCATGCCTACAGGGTGTGTCAGTATGGGATGGGAAAACTAGGAATGGCCCTTACTTTGGGGGTTTGTCTCTGAGTCCACCAGCAGGGTGTTGGCTCGCATACAGAATATACTCTTGTAGTGCCTTCCTGTTGAACAGAGACTCTAGGGCCCACAACTGTGAGGAGCTTTGGATTTAAAATAGTTATACAGCGTACCATCGGCGTCGTCCCACGCCTCGTCTTCCGTTGGGTCCAAATCTGGGTCGACAGTCGCATTCCCACCCCCCTTGGTTGATAAGATATTCTGGCTACCGCCAACGCCCAACGCCTCCAACAACGCAAATGATCCACCACACCACCACGAATAACACCCATCCACAAGCTTATTCGTGCGGCCTTTAAACCCACCAAGTTCAACTTCCGTTCCTTGCACTTGCACCAACCATCGTGTAATTGACTTGAGATTGATTTTTGGTGCGTTGGGGGTGCTAGAGTCTATGAATGGCCGAAGGAGGACCCAGGATGCAAGTGAACAAAAGGTGTAGCCTCCGTGAGCTTCACCAAGCGGGGGCCTCGGGGAGGGGAGAAGAGTGGAATCAAGGGAGTAGTATGGCTGCGAGGAACAGGAGAATCCCCCTTCGTATGTTTGACAGGAACTAACAAATGCAGCAGTTCCTTCAACAAGTTCTGGCGTCATCAGATCCAGAAGGGTTGCGGACACAAGAAGACAATAGATGCCACTGCGAAAAGAATACATGAGAATGAGTTAGGGGATTATGTATCCATCCAGGAGGGGCAGCCGAGGCTCAAATCCCTTCGGAAATATGATTCAGATAGACAAAGAAACACACCGAACATCTACCTCAGCATGGTGCGTCACCAGAAACGATCCATCAGGTTGCTTCAGCGACATGAAAAACTTGTACATCTTCTTTCTGTCGAACGGTAAGTATAAGAAAAATCTTTCAAATAACACGAACCGATCAATCTGATCCCATCCTCCTCTCGGTCCTGGTCGTCCAACAATGGCGAGAGCACAGACGGACGCGTATGTGGGTAGGAGATGCGCTGCCTGACCCGGGCCTCCCCCAAAACCGCCATCAGGGTGCTGCCACGTCATAATCTTGTCGATTGTACTGCTTAACTCGCATGAGTACCCCGCCAAGTGAACATTCCTCCACCTACCGCTGTTTGTTCCCCGGATCGAGAGCTACTTGCAAGACAGAGAACGCCTGGATCGTCCAGAAGAGCAACCAAGGTTGGCTCGCATCTTGGCTTGTGTATCGTGCAGGGAATCCTTGCGTAAGATTACGGACAAGATACTGCATGTGTGCATTCTTCTGTAGGTTGGGAAACGGCTGGCTCTCGGGTATGTGCTTCCGCAATACATCTTCTGTTTCCGCCTGTGTTACGGACGTGGGCGTTGGCCAGTCGTCAATGGGCGAAGGACGCAGTGTGGTCATGGTTAGAAGCAAAATCCGAAACAACCAAGTCGTAACAATACTGACTGGTCCGGCGAAGTCAAAGTTGCCGGTCGGTTATTCTCCCAAATTGTCAACAAATTGTTTACATACATTGAACTACATCGTTTTGTCCGTGTTATCTACTTAACCAACCTACAAAACTCTCTCAATAAGCCCTAGTCCTTCTTTCTCTAGAATAGCACGGATGGGATCGCAAAATTCTTTACTGTAAGGCGCATGAACACCTGGCGTAGTCAGCACACCATCCAGTACCAACTGGCTCGCAATACCACAAGGTAGACCGACAGTCAATGCCATGGCAGAGTGCCCGCTAGGGCTTCCATACTGTTCAAGAGTCGATGTGAGGGTTTCCTTTAACCAGCGTCAGTCGTGCGGAGCTGATGTAACGAAAATTGAGGACTGACTTGTTTACCATCCTTCCATTCAACAACGAACTTGTGCTGCAACATGACGAGGTCACGCTCTCCCTGTTCGTACTTCATCAAGGTCTCTAGTCGGGCACACAATGTGTCCAGGAGATTTTTGCCTCTCGGCGCGACTTTTTCAGACGAGAACAACCCAATCCATCGCAAGCCTGAAATAATTCTGTTGCTTTCTGCTTCGTCTGGGAACACACATACAGCGTTGACCCGAGATACGAGCGAGCTGAAAAAGCAAACCAGCATCAAATATGGCGTCCCTGTCGCAATCAAAATAAAGGTCACCTTTCACTAGCATCGTTGGCCCCAATGGTCTTCTGCATTACCTCGGCCCAAGTCAGGCCTTCGTTCAACCACTCTTTTTCACTGGCATCCAGCCAACCAAGTTGCACCAGCGCTTTAATAAACTCTGGGAATCCTTGATACCTCAGCGTCCCGCGGACCACCGTCTCCGCTTCGGGAATATTATAATACTCCTTGAAGGGCACGGAATCGCGGTTCGGGTATGCAACGAATGCGAACGCGGGCGAGATGAAGTATGGCTTTGCATATCCCATCAGTTCTTGTCCAGAGATGTCGAGCCGCTTCCCTTCTGCCAGGTATGCTGCAGAGTTAAGCAGTGCGAGAAGAACACCTCGGGATGACCAGGAGAATTTGTATCCTAGGGGGTTTCCGGAACACTCGGGAGCTGGGAGACCGCCACAGTAAGACAAGAACTGCTTGATCTACGGCAACGAATCAGCAAACGCTAAATATCAATACATCGCTTGGAAGGTTACCTTTCCGCCTTTGGCATGGACCTCGTCGATAGTTTTAACCGCGTATAAGTGGTCAATGCCAGGGTCGAGGCCTATCTCGTTCATTACAATGATACCTGCTTCCTTAACCTGAGCATCGAGTTCGCGCATCGCGGGGGAAACGTAGCTCGTTGTCACAACGTTGGTCTTCCCCTTTATGGCAGCCTTGATAACAGCGGCGTGATATGTATAAGGGATGAGCGAAATAACAAGATCGTGAGCTGCTATTTGGGCCTCTAGCTGCGAATCGTTGTTGACATCGAGAGAGATTGCGGATGTGCTGGGCAGACCCTCTCCTAGAGCTTCAGCACTCTTAAGCGTTCGACAGGCTGTGTAGGTCGTCAGTGGCGCCCAAGACAGACAATGATGAACATACCGATGGTCAATGTGTTGGATGGGTCACGGACAATATACTCTGCGCAGGGACGTGCAACAAACCCACTCCCAAGAAGGAGGACTTTTTTAGCTGGTTTATTTTGCGTAGCGGCAATAGCAGCACGACCGAACGTGGGCAAAATGTCTTTCCCATCTTCCAAGATCGCACGCCCGAATTCAGGAAGAACAAACGCAGCGGCATGGAGAGCAGCATTGTAATACTTGGTGCCTTTCACCTCGCGGACGGGCTTCCTAAGGTCGCGCCCGGGTTCCTTGGAACAGACAATGAATCCAATCTGTCCAGAGGGGTACGTAGGGATGGTCGTATACGCATATTCTGAGACTGCGAAGAGTCCACGAGTCATGACTCTCAGCTCCTGGATGAGCGGGAGGTGTAGCCATAAGCATTCCCCCTGTGTGGAGATGTGACCGCCCGGGGCGAGAGCGTCGTGAAGTAACTGGAAGTACGGTTTCTGGAAGAGAGATTCGGCTGGCCCAACCGGGTCCGAGGAGTCGGTGATGATTACATCATAGGTCCCTTGGTTCTCTGCCAGGAATTTGAATCCATCACCGATAAAGACCGTTACTTTTGGAGAATCGAAGAGAGCTGACATGTGAGGAAGGAATTGTTTGGATACACGAGGAACAGCCTGTGTGATATGTATTTGTTATGATGCATCAGAATCGGGGAGGGTCGGGTATCTCACTTCATCTATGTCGCAGAGCACGACGGACTCGACAGACTCGTGTTTGAGTACCTCGCGCACGACGCCGCCATCGCCTCCACCAATGACCAGGACCTTTTTGGGATTTGGGTGGCTTGCAAGTGGAAGATGGGCGATCATCTCTTGATACCTATAGAGTGAAAGCACGTCAGCAGTGTGTTTCCTCGAATTATTATACGACAACGCACGAGAACTCGTCACGTTCCGTGCATTGGATAACGCCGTCTAGAGCGAGTACGTTTCCAAATGTTTCCGACTCAAATACGAGCACATCTTGGTACAAAGACTTCTCGATGTGCAGGATCTTGTTGACTTTGAGGGTCATCGCTTGACCAGGCCATTGTGAAGAGATCTCGCGGAACCAACCATCTGTAACGACTTATTAGCCACAGAATACGACGGGAAAGGAGAGATGGGTACAGACCAACGATAGAAGGGTGTGTAAGGGGTGCCATTGTGTTGAACGTGAGTCAGGACGGTTCAAGTCGAAGACTTAATGATTCTATTTCCCAAGCTGTTGGGTTGATAAAAATTTCTGATCCAGATATCGATTACGAAAATTCGATCTTATCTTATCGTATCTTATCAAAAAAAATGTTATGTAAGATACCAAATACGACCATCAATCCACACTGATGACTAGTATTTCTCAATCGATGAATGGCACAGGAAGCAAATCCGATACGGATCACTAATTTCACAGGTATTCCGTTAATACTAGCACAAAGCTGTTCGGAATTTCATTACCCCAAGTATGCTCCCAAGTTAGCAACTGCAAGATGTACCTGGTACCGCCACGGCACAGCCCCCTGACTCACACACTTCTATTTCTGATATGGACGAAAACTCAAAATTCTGGTGGCCACAGCCATTGGTATATGTAGGTGTTGGAATTCCTTTAGATGACAAAATAATTCGACGAGATTATACTGGGCTGGGAAGCTGTACAGACAACACCTTTTAAACAAGGGCGAGGGCAAGGTCGAATCATGCATTGATCCCATTCCCTAGATCATATAAATCTACGAGAATATCTCAACCTTCATCCAAATTACAACATTAAGCTACACTACATATAACACACAGGGATACATGGGGTCCAAGGCTTCCAAGGGACAATATCGGCGCCAGAAATCCCTTCCCGCTACATCGGATCCTCCTCTCGCACCGCCCTTTCCAAAACCTCATCCATTTGCGCCACAGAGTACAGATGCAGTAAATACCACCCAGCTATCTATGCCCCAACCACAACATCACGGCGAGTCTACCGCAGTCAGTGATACCAGGGCTGTCGAAGACCCACTTCAAATTTTGGCGCGGTTTGACACTGTCATGGTTGTGGACGACTCTGGTTCCATGAAGGGTAGATATTGGACCCAGGTTCGGGCAGCTCTTAAATTCTTGTTGTGTGATGGCCTAATTTCTAGAATATTCTCAGGCCAGGTTGGCCCTTGCTGCTTTGGTTGACAAGGCTTCAGATTACGACACAGACGGTATCGAAATCCATTTCATCAACTCTGACGTCACGGCATTGAACCTTACCGTGAGTGTCAACTTGCGTCCATTTCCTGAGACACAAATCTAACTGGCATTGACGGTTCAGGATTGTAAAGTGGTGCATGAAATGTTCACATCTGTGAAACCACAAGGGTGGACCCCGCTTGGGAGGAAAGTGAAGAAACTTCTGGAAGCCTATCTAGCAAGATTGCAGAAAGACGAGAACATCAAGCCTGTAAATTTTGTTATCATCACTGATGGGGTTCCGAGTTAGTATTGAAACTACCTGCGTACACTCTCCCTACAAGTCCTGAAATTTATTTGATCTAGCTGACTATCCTCAAGATATGTTGGAAACCGTCATTGCGAGCGCGGCGAAACGACTTGACGACATCAACGCACCGGTGTCTCAAGTTGGCATACAGTTTGTACAGATTGGAAATGATTCTGCTGCAACACGATTTTTGGAGGCGTTGGATGATAATCTCAAGAAAAAATACAGCGTTCGGGTATGTGTCTTTTCCCCTACAAATTTTGCATAAGCTGAAACCTCTTTGGGTAGGATATTGTCGACACCACACTCCCCGGGAACGGACAAATGCTAGATATGATCAAGATTTTGACGGGAGGTGTCAACCGACGTGTGGATAATTTGGGATCGGATGTCCTAAAGTGAAGAAAGATACCAAACTGTAACAATAAACACCATGTACCAATAACCAGAGATTCGTGGAGGTGGTCAAAGTTTTGATGCAATTGAGACCAAACGGGCCCTAGTAGGCGGGTGGCGCGCTGATTGAGGATCGCGATAAGACTTGAAGCGGAGTTCCCAAAACATCGAACAATGGGATTTCTTATTTCGCGGAGTTGCGGAGGTCAAATATGACCGTTCTCCTCTTGGACACCGACACCTTTAACCAAATACAGACAACCGAGGAACAAGAGCAAGTTCCCTTTCATACTCTAGAAGAAATTTATCTCCGTCATCGTCTAGGGCTATTGCCCTTCGATGGTGTGTGAAACGAGAGCCTGTCAGAACGACGCCTTGTACAAAATTCTCCTCGATATTAAATGTTGTCAGGCTTGGAGGGAAATCTAGCGGACGGACCCCTTTTTCAACGGATGACAACGTGCTTGATTCGCTAAATACCTCAAAGACTTTTTCCTTCTTTCTTTGTTTCTTTTCCTTCAACTCACCATCTACCAAGTGCGAGTGCTGGCGGCTGCGCGACAGTCCCCTCTTGACGCCTTCTAATCTCACCTGTCGACCGTCCGAGTCTAGTAGCCCATGTACGGCTTTGATGGGTCTCCCGAAGACGCGTCGCAGGAACTCCTATATCCAGCTAATATAGGGGAAATGGGAGATATCATCCTCTCACCTCCTTCTCCAAACCCATATCGGCCAGGAATAAGCTCCAGCGCTCTCCCGAAACCTACGTACCTACCACAAGACCCCACAAAGAAATCGCACGCGCGAAGGCAACCTCGTGGGCACGTTCCTCGTCCTCGGAATGCTTTCATCCTCTTCCGGTGCGATTTTGTCCGCCAAAAAAAGGTGCCCGAGGACGTGGAAAACGACCATAGGAATATTTCTCGCATCGCCGGGAGCGTTTGGCGGGAAATGACAGAGAGGGACAAAGCACCGTGGGTCAAAATGGCGGAAAAGGAAAAGATGTTGCACTCGCAAATATATCCTGGGTATAGATATAGTCCTGGAGTTGGCCCGGTTGCTCCAGCGAAGCGGAAAAAGAGAGGGGACGTTGAAGAAGCTGAGGGTCCGCCTACTAGCGAGGCGCTTGATGTTCGCGTTTGTCGTCGGCCTTCGTCCCTTCCTCAACTATTAGACAGCCGGTCCCCTATCGATGCTCTAGAGGAGAAAGAAACTACTCCTTCTGTGTCCCCCCCTGATGGTCTAAGGAATATACTTCACGCCAATAGACGTGATATGGATGCAGCCCGTTGGCCCTTAGCTATAGCACCTCACGATATACCCGAGCGAGACTCAGCAATTCAAGGACCCCAGAAAAGCCGCCATCGGTCAGACTATCCGGGCGAGCATGTGTGGTCGCTCGACGAGTGGACCGCAGACATCTCGTCAAAATCAGGATCGAATTCCAAGCCGGCTGTAGCTCCCCCACCACCTATTACTCTAGCCCCCGTTTATGACACGCGTGCATATGATAAACACGTACTATCCCTCCGTCGCTCATCATCTTGCCCTCCGGGCGCAGAACGTATTCCGTACGCCCAAGTTGCGCAACAAGGTTGTATTAGCGCCCTCACTATGACCCGTGATGATTTATCGCGTCGCCCTAGCCGCGCTATTATGTATCAGTCTTCGCCGACCGCTTCATCGTTCGTTTCGGTCGATGTCCCAGAAGACTTTCCCTTTGTCAGACAGTTGGGAAGAAACAACCGCCCATCTCTTCATTCTGGGCCATACTGCATAGATCCGCCGAAAAATGCACTTGGGTGGGACTCCCCTCCACCGCTTCCCCAGCCATGGGTATCTTGGAACGACGATATATCGGCAAAGAAATTCCCTGGGTTTGATTCCTTTGTGAGTTAATTCACAACCTTCATTACTCCATTTTTACCTACGTCCTTTTCGATTAGGGTTTGTCAAAGAACGATATTCCTGAAGGCTTCAACTTTGCACAAGCGCTCCAGCTTCCTTGCCCAACCATGAACTTCACCAACCCTTTTCGATCTGATCACACTTCATCTATAACTTATTCTCCAGCCCCGGCGATCCCACCTGACTCGGAAACCAGTAAAGGTTATATATCTGAAACTAACATAACTAGTCCTACGCGGGTAGACGTCACACGCGAAGCGATGGGCTCCATACCTCGTCAGCTCAAAATTCATGCCGACCAGGAGGATATTACTTCCCAACTGTTCCCGAGAATGTCCCTGGATGACACGGATGTTGCCATAAGCGTACATGGGAGGGACCCGAATCGAGACGGGAATTCGGCCCCTGCCATTGACCGATTTAGATCTTTTCGAGGTGAGGGGGACATTATCTCGGCGGCCCCATGGGGGTTCGAAGAAAATGGGAAGTATAAGTATAGCGAATTATGATTCAGCTTGAATGCTGCGTGCTCTACTTTGTTCTTCACTTTTGGGTTTCGTCTTTTGATTTGCGATACAAGAGTGGGGAGTTTCCCACCTTGAAATGATTCCTGTTTTTTCTTCTCTGTAATACCACCGCATCATACATATACATGCCTCACATTTATATAGTACCACCCTAGCACAGGGAATAATCTCCCGAATTGTGTGACGTAAGCCGGATCGGGATTTATGTCTATTTGGACGATGCGATTCCAGGCGCGTATCGTGTGAAAACATTCACGTGCGCATGATCTAAATATCGTTCTCAATGTATATTCAACCTCCACTTGCCTCTGTTCTCCTATCTTCATATCAGGATTCAAGTTTTCGATTCCAAACGACGGCCAGATCGCTACTTACTATTCCTAGGGGTTATATGCAGATATAATACACTCGAGAACTGTATCCAGCACCCAAATTTCTACCACCCCCAAATCCATCACCATTCCTGGCGCGGTGTGATCCTTGATTGAGGGCGATACAGCGGTGTCAGACCTCCACTGCTCATAACCTGTGGGTTGGGTGCAGGGTACTCCGAGACTTATGCGTAACAGCAAACGTCTTGTGAAAGGGCTGCTACTTACCGACCTCTACACCACTTTCGGACCCATACGGAAGGGCAACCCCCCGAAATCCTACCATACCCTCAAACTCGAGGCGTTTGGAAATGGACCAGCAATCTGGTGTTCCCGGATTGGGCAGCCCTGGTCAGCTGTCGACGGAGCTCGCCATGAACGTCGTAGTATCTCCATTCGTCTATTGGCCTCCATAATCATACTTGTGGATATCCTCTAAGTCGCTATCACTTTCCGCTGTTGCAATGTAGATCTATTTTTTTTCCATCACCCACGCCCTGGGCTGCTGGTGGGGCGACTATATGTGTGTAAGTCTGGCCTTCGTATCAAATGCTGGTGCCACTACTCATATCTAGCGCTCGGCGTTGGTCTCCTACACAGCCGTATAGAATCAGTCTCCATTTCGCGCTTACGCCCACACTGGGTCCCAAGTAAACACCACCGCCGCCGAATGCCTAATAACACGTCAGTGCCCTGCCTCGTTGCCGGCGTCCTTTCTTGGGAACTTCTCTCTCCCCATATGGCCTACGCATCACTTTAAGTTCCTCACATCTGGGGATATCGGCCTCGACTTGCATACCCGTTGACTGAAGATGTAACTTCCCCTTGCGAAAAAAACGGGATGTTGGGTGCATCGCTGAAGCTCTCCCATGGAAATAGTGGCCTGCTAGCTCACGATTACACTCCGGATTCAACAAATCGTGGCTGTCATATACCTCGCGCTCTTCGTTGTAGTACCCGAACTGCGATGAGTCAATGTCACGAGAAGCCGTCTAGGGCACGCAAGTTGGTTCGTGCGTCGCTGTCACGGTCCCGTGACTTCCTTGTATGACGTCCGCTACTTCTAAAGATGTTCTGTCGGGGCGTACTGCTGCGTCTTCAGACGTCAAGAATCGATCCCCTGCTGAGATCGTCATGTTTCCTGTTAAAAGATACATGGAGCCCTTAAGTCATGTTTTCAATACCTATATTCAAGGGAATGCGGCACCGGATCGCATATTTCTTATCCGAGCCTCAGTGCGCTCGATGACGGAACCCATGGTTTCCACCTTTTCGCGGACCAAAAGGGTCCGGTCTATTTATAACGGCCTTTCTTATTATCGCCATGGAACGTCGGTGGGCTTATCGAACGAAGTATAAGAATCTCCAGCGTCATGCTATCTTTTGCCTCTCGAACTTTGACTATGGTAGTCTCTTGGCTTAATATCTGCCCTTGGGGGTAATACCATGCTTCTCCGGGTGGTGCATTGGCTGTTGGAGCCCTACGACGAAAAAGTACGATGTAGCAGGGGGTATATGAGCATCTCAGTGGTTCTACACTAGTTGTGTGCTAGGGTGTTATGATCACCTTTTGCCAAGTTTTGGATTCTAAAAAATATGACATGTTCGACTAGGTGCGAGGGCCGGTCGCAACTCACACAATGGAAACTGTCCGCACCCTCGTCCTAGATATCTCTCCCCGTTCAGAATGTCGGAGTTCAGGGCCGCCTTCCCGTATTCATTCTTTGAATTGGTAGATGGTTTTAGGATGGAGTGTGTTAGTCTCGGGGTTGAGATTACATAGTTCCCAGGAATAGGATAGATAGTGGTGGGAAATAGCTGAGAATGTCGATGGGGTGGGGCCCCGGCGACAAGAATTTCTGTTTTGCAAATAGAAAACTGGGGGGAGAGGGAGGGTTGGTGTTTCGGAGGTCGGGCCCGTACCTCAGAGCTGTTCGCATCGTGCCCTTCGTATCCCTCCTATCGTTCGGAAGTGGATGCCCGGTATTGCAGACAAGTGCCGCCTTCTCCTCTGTTCGTTTTCATTTTGATTTCGGGGGGCGGGTGCTCGTGGTTCAATCTTATCCCAGTCCTAAAGTTGCGGAGGCGGACGGGCCGTCTTTGAAGCCTGATTCCCGACACTTCCATGATTCCACGGTACGCCAACTCGGGCTCAATTTCAGTTTCGTCAACCCTTGTTGGGGGCGTGATGTTGGCCAATATTGAGCGCCATCTACGCATCCCAGGGGAGGCGGCCGACACCGAACATGAGAAAAATGTGATTATTACGCATCTAGATTCCCCCAGCGTGGAAGGAGCTAATAGTCGGTAAAACGTGTTCGTTTGGGTTTGCAGCGTTTTCTTGGCACCCACATCTAACGTGGGATAATATACAGGTCTTTTTTGCTTCTAATATTCACCCGCATTTGCGTCAAGAGGTTTTCTGGGGGTAATAAAATCGTCTGGAAAAGCCCTGAGTTTCCTCCTATCCATCGTCGGTGCGGGCTTTCGAATTGTGAGGGGGAGGGATTCAATTTACGCGCCCCCATGTTTACGGCCCGGAATTCCCGTCGTTGCCGCTAACCGTTGTTTGCCAACCCTTTTCTACCCCGGATTAATCTCGCACCCCCGCATAACGACAACCAACAAGAGTTTTGAAGAATTTGAGTACCACCTTTTCGATATCCTTGAGCAAAAGTTGTTACATGTAGAAGATTGTAAAGAAGGGGCGAGTAAGGATAACAAGCCGCGAAGAAAAAAAAAAGTCGGGATGAAGGGTTCTGGAGGCGCGCGTGGCATTTAGGAGGTGATCGACGCGATCAAGCACCAAATGCGGGGTTGGACCTGGTTAAAGTTGTACGGACCGCCCGGGCCGCTGAAACTCCTGTTCCCCGCACTGGGTCCCCACACGGTTGTGATCGATCTGGAATCGTTAGGCGTCGATTTCTTTTTTCCGTTATAAGGCTGATGCGAAACGCTGTTCTAAAATCAGGTCGTCTTCCTTACCGCCTTTCCCATTCCGACAGTCATGGGTGCCACCGACGGGCTTTTCAAGAATATCCGTGTCTATTGTAAGTTATAATTATCCCTCTCTTTTCCCAGCCCTTACCTTCATCCCGCAGATTTGGCGTTCATTGTCTATTGGGGTATCGTCCTTTTCGGTTACGACACGTTAGTTTTATCCAGCCGGATATCCCGTATTCAACCTCTCATATCTATTTCTCTAGTGGAATCGCTGGTGGTGTGGTCTCCCAACCATACTTTCAACAACATTTCGGCTTGACCAACGACGATGGAACGAAGAATGTCAAACGAACGAATGAGGTATCATCGATTGTTGTGTCAGTGTTGCAGGGAGGTGCCTTCTTCGGCGCTTTGGGTAGTGCCCCAGTATCTTGTACGTCAGCCTCCTCCTACCCACACCCATCGGTCTCACATCACCAAAGCCAAATTTGGAAGAAAGTGGACATTAGTCGCATTCACGGTCATCTTCACCGTTGGCGCCGTAAGTACCACATGGACCAACAATCCCCATTCTTCTCCTTACCCTTCTTCTTTTCTAGATTCTCACAACCGTTGCCGATGATCCTTCAAACGGCCTCCAGCTCATCTATGCCGGGCGTGTTATTTCTGGTTTCGGAATTGGTGGTATCTCTGCTGTTGCGCCAGCATATGTATCAGAGTGTTCGCCAAAGGAAGTCCGTGGCCGCATCACTGGTCTATTCCAGATCATGGTATGTCCTGTCTTACATCACCGCCCTTAATCTTGTTTAACTTTATACTACAGGTTGCCATTGGTGTCATGATCTCGTATTTCATCAATTACGGCGTCGGTCTCCATACACCCCCTGGTGCCAACATCTGGAGGATCCCCTTTGGCTTTCAACTCGTTCCTGCCGGCATCATGTTAGTTGGTCTCTTGACTGTTAAGGTTGGCAAATAGTCCCACATGCTTCACCACCGTCAGCTGACCCTCAATCAAGGAATCACCGCGTTGGCTTGCATCAGTTGGTCGCAACAAAGAAGCCCTTGAGAACCTTTGCTACCTTCGTAAAGAGACCGAACATTCCGAATCCATTATGTTGGAAATTGCGGAGATTGAGGCTACAATCGAGGAGGAGCGCGTCGCACGTGCTGACCTTGGATTCAAGGAGGCGTTCTTGGCAAAGGGCAACTTTATCCGATTCGTCATCGCGTTTGTTATCTTCCTCTTGCAGCAGTGGGGTGGACAGAACTCTGTCGGGTCAGTGTTTTATGCTCTTCAAGTGGGAAAACGCCCCTCAATGACGTCGTTCTTCCAGATATTACGCACCTCAAATTTTCGCATCTATCGGCTACACCGGTACAAAGAACTCTCTCCTTGCCTCTGGTATCTATGGTGTTATCAAGGTATGTAATCCGTAGTTTGCGGCATGTTTATTTTAACTTAATTCTATATCCGATCTCAGGTCGTCGCCACCGCCATTTTCATCTTCTTTGCCGTCGAAAGCTTGGGTCGCAAGATGTCGTTGATCATCTCATCCATCGGCATGGGATCTCTGTTCTTTATCATTGGTGCCATCCTCAAGACGCATCCCCCCGACCCAACTGCCGCTAGCCCACCTCCTGCTTCCCAGGCAATGGCCGGCATGCTGTACATCTACGTTTGCTTCTACTCTATGGGCTGGGGTGCGTATTTGATTCGGTATTCGATTACAACTCTTGCTAATCACCGCCACAGGTCCTCTCCCTTGGGTCTACGTCTCCGACATTTTCCCCACCCGGACGAGACATTACGGTTTGGCTCTCGCCAGCGCATCCCAATGGCTTTGGAGTGCGTGTTTTGGGACCCTTTAAACTTAGCCGAGTGCTGATCCGAGGTTCCCATCAGATTTCGTCGTGTCAAAAGTGACACCCGACATGATCACCAACCTTGGCTATAAGATCTTCCTCATGTTTGGTGCTGTCAACATCGGCGCGATGGGTCTCTTTTCGCTGTACGTTTCATAATATCCATCGAGATTCGGGGGCCGGATGGCTGATTTGATCTTTCCCACACTTAGGCTCATCCCCGAGACCAAAGGGCGCTCGTTGGAGGATATGGATGTCATCTTTGGTTCGATCTCTGCGGAGCAACGCAAGGCTAACATTGAGCAACAGGAAAGGGGTGAGCTTTCAGGAGTTCCTCCATTTGTTTCGCAGAGCTGACCCTGCCATCATTTTCCGCCGCAGCACACGAACACGAGAAGAACGAGACGACATCTTCACACTCGTTAAGAGATGAGAAAGTCTAATGATTCAATGATTCCCCTTGTATGATTTTTGGAACTGTCCCCAACCCCTTCTACACTGTTGTCGAAAAACGGGATTTCCTTGCATACGTCAATTCATGATTTACCCTACAGTGCACTAAATATTTCACTGTATCTCATTTTCGATTCTCGCGGATCTCAATTGTTCTCCTTTGTGTAATAATAGGATTAATTTCATTATGACCTTGCTTCATATTGTTTAAGTTCAACTTGAGGGCCCTGTGAAATATTATCTATTTTCGTTCTACTTACATACGGTTAGAAGGTGAGTGCAAAATCACAACCGGTGTTTCCTGGTTATCTGACATGATCTATCATTCCATAGTCGCCGCAATCCCGAGTCGGCGTTACCACTTTTGACATGCTCCTGCAATGTTCTACCTCTCCCCGCGCCCCTTACCATCAGCGCTATACAACGGATAGGCCCGGCCCGGCCTTGCCGTCCACCTGTGACTTTTTTCAACAGCTAGCTTCACCCGTTGGGGCTTCGTAAGTCCCCGTCAGCACCGCTTCGAATGACACACACGCTTCGGAACATTTACCTCAGCTCCTATATATAAAGAGTCCTCTGACACGATGTCATCTCTTGCCCTCTGCTTTTCCGACTGTCTTAAAACAAGCGCGGTATCAACGCAATGGGAGTAACACTGGACAAGATATTCAAGAATAGTCGGGTCTATTGTATGTTCTYTTGCYATCCATAYGCCTSCACCCAGTGCTGATGKKTGARTTTAGGGCTCGCGTTYATTGTTTATTGGGGRATCGTCTTATTCGGATACGATACGTGGGTGTTTTGTGTTTTGTTGACCTGTGATTCCCCTTTTGTTCTAATGTTCTCTCGACATACATCTCAGAGGTATCGGGTCAGTGGCCAAACTCTCCCGGAGAAATTCTGACATCAACTAACATCACACCATCATCCTGAATCGTAGTGGAGGCGTCGTCAGCCAACCTTACTTCCAACAGCAATTTGGACTGCTCAATGAAGATGGCTCAAAGAACACGAAGAAGAGCAACGAGGTCTCGTCCAACGTCGTTTCTGTTCTGCAAGCTGGCGCTTTCTTTGGGGCTTTGGGGAGTGCCCCAATATCAGGTATGTGTTTGTTTGGTTGCCAGGCAGGGGTCGGGCGCTAGTCAGATTAGCCTTTTGGATCTATGCTGTGTCGCATGCACGTAATTGTGGTGATTGAACGCAGCTCCACGTATCTGCACCCGATCACGCACCGGCAGTCTATTTTCAACTTTGAGCTGACCACTTGTTTGTACCAGCCAAGATTGGGAGAATATATACCCTGTTGATGTTCAGCGTGATATTCCTGGTTGGGGCTGTGAGTGCCATGATCTCGGAGTCCCCGTTTCGACGCACTGACTCGAGCCTTAGATTCTTACTACTGTTGCAGATGGGAACAGGAGAGGGCTGTCCGAAATCTATGGTGGACGCGTCATTTCTGGTTTCGGGATCGGAGGCATATCTGCAGTTGCGCCAGCGTACGTCTCGGAATGTGCCCCCAAGGATGTGAGAGGACGGATCACTGGGTTGTTCCAGATTATGGTATGTACAACCTCATCTGATCATTTTCTATTGTTCGAAGCGACTCATCCTCCTGTGTTCAAGGTGGCCATCGGCGTTATGATCTCGTATTTCATCAACTGTGAGGTATTTGTAACTTTTTGGGAACACGTCATTCATCCCCGGAATAGATGGTGTTAATATTCACATCACGAGTGGTGTCAATGTTTGGCGGATCCCATTCGGCTTCCAACTCGTACCCGCGGGGATCATGGCCTTTGGTCTCCTCACGATCAAGGTTCCCGGTCTCCCCGTCTGTCAACGTATCTTACTGATGTGTACCGCATTGTGCCGCAGGAATCTCCCCGTTGGCTCTCCTCAGTTGGTAGACACAAAGAGGCTATCGCAAACCTCGCGTATCTGCGCAAAGACGACATCGATTCTGAAGATATAATCCACGAAATGGCTGAGATCGATGCCGCTATCCTGGAAGAGCGTGAGGCACGCAAGGGCCTTGGGATCAAGGAGGCGTTCTTCGGAAAGGGAAATTTCGTGCGATTTGTC
>CEMJ01393020.1:612-13740 GCA_900068955.1 Clitocybe nebularis | reverse complement strand
TTGGGGTTCGAGCTTCTATATTACATAATACCACGTTGACCATCGACCCGACAATTTATTCTCTCAAGGCTGACTTGCCATCAGTGGCTACCGCGTCCATACACTGCAGGTTAGCATATCTAAGCATCTCTCAAAAAGTTCGTCCTGAGAAGATCCTCGGTTCCCATTTGAAGACCACCAACAACAGCTCCGGAACCGCCGATACTGTGATGAGCGTGTATGCTAAACATAAGTGTATTGGGCACAATTAGGCATCTATAACCCCGCAGATGGGCAAATGTATCACAGGCCAGCAGTTACAGGCTGTTGTTGTTCCAATGGCCCATTCCAGGCAGCTCTGGTCGAAGGCCTTCGCTCCGCGGACCTGGATTCGAGAATCCCGCGATCCTAGACTACACAATGCGTCACCACCTCGTCATGACTAGCCAAAATATTTAAATACAGGCCTCGAATTCTGGGGGTTCATCACACCGCCTAGAATCATGACTACACCCATCCCAAAGACCCAGAAAGTTGCGATCGTCGCCAAACATGGAGGTTCCATCCAAATAGCGGATGAACATCCAGTCAAGACACAAGCGGAACTCGCACCTGGGGAATGTCTCGTGAAGCTTCATTGTACCGGCGTCTGTCATACCGACCTCCATGCAGCTCTGGGAGATTGGCCTCTTGAAGCCAAGATACCTCTCATCGGTGGCCACGAGGGCGTTGGGGATATTGTTGCTATTGGTGATCATACCGCGAAGAGCCCGGTGAAAGTCGGCGACCGGGTAGGAATCAAGTGGCTCGCTGATTCGTAAGTGTCGCTACTTCTATGGGTCAGGGTCATGTCTTAAATGGCTGAAGTTGTCTTGACTGTGAACAATGTCGTAAGGGCCGAGAACAAAGTACGTCATCAGAGTTACCTTCTGGAACCGGCTCTAAACTCCTAGCCCAGACTGCCTAGATGCAAAACTCAGCGGGTTCAATGTGGACGGAACCTTTGCACAATATGTTGTATGTCCTTGTTGTACCCGCATAGTTTCCGCCTTTTGAAAACATATCTCCAGGTTTCCTATGTGCACCACGTCACCCCCATTCCTGAAGGGTTCGATAGCAATGCTGCTGCGTCAATACTATGTGCCGTAAGTTTCGGATAGCTAGACAAGCATGTCCTGTCTGACACTCATCCCTAGGGCCTTACTGTATATCGTGCCCTAAAATACAGCCAAACCAGCCCGGGTGATTGGGTAGTCCTCCCAGGTGCCGGTGGTGGTCTTGGTCACCTTGGTAATAGTTTTGATCCAGATTTGGCTGGTATATGCCTAACGCCTCGAAAAAATTTCAGCGATCCAATACGCAAAATATATGGGTTTGCGTGTGATCGCCATTGGTAACCTTCCTTTCCCTTGATATGACAATAACTTATTAGATTAAAAACAGACGGAGGGGAGGAGAAGAAGAAGCTATGTCTTGATATGGGAGCTGATCTTTGGATTGACTTCCAAGAATCCAAGGACATAATCGCAGACATAAAGGCTGCAACGAACGGTCTGGGCGCTCACTCAGCCGTTGTGACTGCTGCTTCCGTAAGGATTGGATCAGGTTTTTGTCAGCTGTACCCTGACCATCCCGACATTAGAGCTCCGGGTATGAACAAGCAGTCGGATATCTTCGTAATGGAGGCACGCTCATGGCAGTCGGGCTTCCTGGAAAGTCTACGCTGAATGCTTCCATATTTTTCACCGTTTACAAGGTGCGTAGGTACATCTTCAAAAGGTACTCTTTTTTTACCCTGTTGTTACATAGAGTATTAGCATTCTTGGTTCGTATGTTGGCAATCGTCAAGACTCTAGGGAGGCACTTGACATTGCTGCGCGCGGTAAAGTCAAGTGTCGTTTTGCCTTGAAGAGTTTAAAGGATTTGCAAAGGTCGATCATTGTTTTCCGTCGTGATTCTGTTTTACTAATTCATATCCAGTGTTTATGAGGGGCTAGCGAACGGTCATGTCGCCGGACGTGTTGTCATCGATATGTCCATGTAATCAAGTTCAAGAACAAACCCCCAAAGCTTGCGTAATGTAATTGTATAGTATTAGGACACGTATGTTGCTGAGCCCAATAAAGATGTCTTTTGTTGTAGTATACACGAAAAAGAGAGATAAAATAATAAAAGAACACTAGCAGGATAACATCACCGACACGGTATCTACAGAATATCGAAATTAACCCAGCAAGTCTGCTCAGCTTAGCTGGAGCATAGCACCGTCGCCTACGGGCCCCATGACACCTTCCATTGACATGGTTTGTTGGACTTCATTGACCACGGTACCCTGGCCCGTGGCTCCCATATTGAGGCTAGCGGCAGTTCCGTTACTAACAACGCCATTCCTCGCAATCTCGCTCTTCACGTTATCAATCATCTTCTTCAGCCCCAATCGCTCATTAAGGAGTGCCATCTTAGCACTCTCGAGCCCCCTCCGTTCCTCCTCCAGAATATCCTCCAGCTCTTCAAACTGCGACATTTTCAGCTCAAGCTTCGATAACGTCAGTTTGATAAGGGATGCGAGGGCGGATTTGATATGTGTCTCCTCGGCATCCGCAAGGGCTTTAGCAGCTTTTGCTGAAGATTTGAGTGCAAGGTTAGCTGCGCGGACAACTTGGGAGTGGGGAAGAGTTGTTGTTGGTTTTTTGGCTGGAGCATCGACCGACATGCCGTCAGTGGTAGGTGCCGGTGTGGTAGGGGCACTGGCGTGAGCTTCGTGCTTCACATCCTCGTCCATTCCATCATCAGCCATAGAATCACCCTTCTCCCCGTTCTCTTGCCCTTCACTCTTATCCTTTTCTACTCCTTCAGTGGTTTTCCCATCGGCCTCCCCATCAGCCTTAGATCCATCAGTGAGCTCGTGCAATGCCGTCTTTGCTGCCTCTGCAGCGACTCCAGGCCCGACGACACCAGCAAGGAATGCCACGACACTCATTACAGGATTGTCTGCTTGCTCGAAAGGTATGCGACCATGACGAAGAGGCCCCATTGATGCTTCTGAGTTGAGATACGGGTCCTCGATTGGTAGTTCCAAGAATTTACGGACACACTGTTGTGCAGACCGTGTTGAGACGTGCTCCTCTATTTTCGACCAATCGTCGTCGTACATCTCCACGCCCTCCAGCAAAAGAAGTATTTCCTGATCGGTCCAGTCGTCATTGTTTCCGCTCCCTTGGGATACGCTTGCGGAAGCACTGGTGAGCTTTACAAAGTCGCCACTGAACATTGTCGAGGGGAATCGACCATCGAGATAACAAGGAGCGCAGATTTCTAACTTTTTATCCTTCAAGGAGTGATAACGAACGGGGGTGCAGTCTGAGCCACATGTATCGCAAGTGTGTAAACCACTTTCTGCAGCCCGATTGATGCCGTTAGTCGTGGCACCGTTAGCAAGGGCTTCTGCGTCCGTTGAACTGACTGTCCGGGATGATTTTGCGGTCGTTTGGTATATGGATGAACGGAGTTCGAGAGATGCAGGAGTTGCGGATGTAGAAGATTTCTGGGCACCATTTACTGTTGCGACAGCTGGATGGGTAGGGCGCGTTCCCGGATGTAGTGACTGTAGCCCTCGGGGAGTGTCTAGTATCACTCGGAAGTGGCCAGTAAAGGGGGGTGCTAATGCAGCAGGACGCGCTTCCGGGTCGATCTGAACGTGAACCATAAGAATAATGAAATGGCATGATGTCTTTCAGTATGCACCTGATAATTGATCAAACCCCACTGCTCAAGAAAGGCGTGAACGCGCATGATTGCACATACATCTCCCGCAAGATTTCTTCTACATGCGGTTACAGTGAGATATTCTGTCGGTCTGAGACGGTAGGTGTTTATCATAAAGTCACGATAATCTTTATATATCGCAGGTGTTTTCGACCTGTTTCGCGAGTTGAAAAATTCGGGCAGTGCCCTACGTTCAACTGGGTGGATTTGAGACATGTCGAACCAGGCCGAATAGGAAGGTATGATGACTTCATGAGTCTGAGCAGCCAGATATTTGCGGGCTTGGTCTTCCAAACGAAGACGTGTGGCCTCCAGTTGCGCTGGGTCTTCTTCGTCATTTTCGTCCCCAGAATCTGGTTCTTCATCGGCGCCATCACCCATGGAGACGTCGCCCGCGTCCTCCTCCTCTCCCTCTTTCAATATTTTGACTTTTCCTCCATTCTCTGGCCGTGACTCTTCTGGACCTTCCGGCGGCAGGTTGGCAATATCCCCAGATTGGACTGGGTCCAATTCGCTTCGTTTCCCTGGAGCATTTTCGGGATCTACAGGTGAAACACCTTGGTTCTGCTGGGGGACAGTGAGCTTTATTCTTTTAGAATCCGAGGAACTTGGGCCGGAAGAGCCTGCACGCTTGGGCGAGTCCATTACAGAGGAATTTTGAGTTGTTGACTGTTGTTCAGTTTGACCTGTGACTTTGTCACCTATTGTTGCTCTGTAGACGCGAACACAAACAAAGCCAAAATTAAGCTTCGCACCGCCACCAACAATAGTAATTTCATTCTCGATAGCTACACGGACACCTAGCTACAACAACCAATCTCGCTTTGGTGATTGCCACTCGCTCCTTCGATCCAAATAAAGTCGGAATCACCTATCGAAGCCTACCCGACGGCCACCTGCACGACACACAGAAATGGAGCATGAACCTTCCGCATGAGTACAATGCCCAGTACGAGCTAGTATGAATACTGTGGAGCTACTCAGATCATAAACTTGGATCGGGCTAAAGGCTGCCTCGATATGTCCCTCAGAAGTCAGCTCACTGCGAACGGCTGGAAATTGGCGACTGGCGCTGGAACTCTACAGAGTTCTACTCGTACTGAACTAGTGCACGAAAAAAAAAACTTAGAGACTGCACTGGGATTGTACCTCCAACTTCACATGGATGTACTTCCACCTGTGGTAGATGATAGCGCTGTAGACGTTTTCAAAAGTCACGCGGTAATCTCGTCGTTAAATTTTGCTTCGCTGATTGGAACTTCTTTTCAGAGCGGATCTTCCGAGATCCTCCCCAATAATAAACTAGGGTACTTGTCACTAGGGAATGTACGCCCCCCCCCCATCCTTGGGCAGTCCGTACGAGTCTTGGAATTTTCGGTGGCAATTGCTTCTAACCTAAGTCTTATTTCTAAATCTCCAACTGCTGCTTGTCCTCACCATGCTCTGCCTCCTGAGGACCGTTTCGGATGCTTCTGAGTAGCATCGTGGAAGATACCAAATTGGTACCAACCAGATTTTTGACTTTTTTTTTGAAGGTAAGAACATTTTACACGTGACGGGGAAGCCCCCGGACCGCGTCCCGATCGACGCCGTGTGGATTATATCTTTCCTGTCCCCCTCGCACAATTTGTGAAATGGGAAACAAAAATTGGTTATGGAGGCTGTGGTCCCTTCATACAGAAACTGCTTTATCCTCAGCCATGTACTATTCTGTAGTTAGCTTGTCGAGATGGCTCCCTTTACGCCAACATCAGAATCCCAGTAGCTCTCAGTTGATTTTTGAGACACATAGGTCGGCGTCTCCATTGGAAAGAAACACCGCTCATCTCCTCCCTCTCGAGTCGTTGGCGATATCTTACTTGGACGCCCCAATTTAGACGGAACTTGACACCGCCTACCGGTAAATATACCGGCTTCAATCGCATCACGAGATTCCCATGAACATAACCAACTCGTCGGTATCCACTGTACACTGTTGCGGATGAAATTCCGGCATACATTCAGGCAGAATATTTATCAGGATTCTCGTGACTAAATATCATTTCGCTTTCGAACGTACATTTCTCGCGCCCGTGCGGATAAGCATGTCTGCCACTTCGGCCGAAGTAAGTAGACTGCGCCCCCTTTTTTGTTGTCCAAAGCAATATTCTACCATTCCTTTATGGTGCTCCTCTCTAGCCTTGACCAAAATCCCGGCTTTCAGAGAATTTCATCGGAAAACAAGTGCAATCATATGCACATCGGCTTGGTGTGATTTCTATCACACTCCAATCGATTACACAGGTAAGAAGTTCTAACGTCTGCGGTGTCAAAATTCTTACGTATCCTTCACAAAGTGTCTCATGATATTCCTCTGTTCAAAGTGTCCTGGTCAAAAGATGTTTCCCTGCGGCGCCTACTGGAGTAACTTCATAGCCGCCGTCCCCGACGCGCTAGTGGTCTTGACATTCGGCACCCTACTACCCGAAAGATGTCAAGAAAGCTGATAGCCTAGACGAAGGTGCCCGACAGTCCTGGTTTATGATGCCAGTGCCAATTCCCTCTTCGGTATTCCTTGGTATGTATTTCTATTATTTCGGGGCCTAGTGGATCTTCGCCGCTCATGAGCTACGAAATAAAGTCTTAGCTTCCTTGACGATCAAACTCTTGCCTTTGCCCATCTCATGAAGTGTGCTTATAGGGGCTTTAACTTCCCAGAACCCCGTTTTCTTTTATCCCAACTACCCTATGCAGTCCTTCCGTGTGGAGTAACAGCACTCAAGCACAAGAGATCCGACACTGATAGTTTATCCATACGGCCGATAGATTGCTCGAATAGCTACAAATTTGGGCATACAGCACATAACATGTTGGCACTCAGATATAGACGCTGGAATGAGATTTAACCAGTGGCCATGCTGACCGACGGATGGTTCAGGATCACTCCCGTAGAATGTGAGCCAAAACTTACCGTTTCAAACCAGCACTATCACCGTTGAAGATGTCCTGGTCGCCAGGGTTAGGTCCAGAGTCGGCGTACTGCCAGAATGTAGTATAGCTGGAAGTATGCGGAGAAATAGGTTAAAATAAGTTGATCTGACTCAAAATGATATAGTAGCTCACGTCCAACCAGCAGGGAGGGTCCCGACGGCAGACGCATATCGGGCGACCCACAGCGGGTTCGTGGAAGCGAAGGATGGGCTGTTTCCCGTGCAAGTCTTCCACCAGTCAGTAGTGGTATAGATGACTACCCATTTCAGTTAGACGATTTGTTACATCATGTGTCAGAAGCCCAACGAACCAGGATAGCTAAAGATTGGATATATTTGTAAGAAATGGAGATGGAAAGGGATCAAATGGCCCATACCGAGTAGTGGCTGCGTGATATGTGTTTGAGAAGTCTCGAATCCAGGAGACCATGGAAGCCGCGCTTAAGCCGTAACAGGTCGCACCATACGGGTTATCTACACACCCATTCAATATATTTCAATTCTGAATGCCGTCAAGCACGGCAGTTGATAACCCACATTCGACGTCAAGAGCTCCGGGAAGAGTCCTCCCTAATTCATGATGTCAAAGATTGAAAGAGAGAAAGGACAACAGGGTTACCGTCACCAGTCCAGCCACCTAAATTTTGTTAATACTAGGTCGTACGACACGTATAATAAAAAGCATTACCTCCGTGAGCTAGAAAGAATTTCGCTTGTGTTGCACCAGACGATATATCGGGGCGCGCGAAGTGATATCCGCCTCGAATGATGGCGTTGTTGGTCGCCCCAGTGTACTGGGATGAAAATTGTGGGTTTTTGTAGGCTATGCCGCAAGTATGTATGTCATCAATGCACATACATTTCCAAACGACGGTACTTACTAGTTCCTTCGGTGGCTTTGATATATACGAACTGTACACCATTAGCCTTTACGGTTGCCCAGTTGATGTTTGGTTGGTATCCAGAGACATCGATTCCCTTTGGAGCGGCACGTTTGTCCAGGACAGCGGCGTGCGTGGCTGCAACAAGGGCCAGTGATATGACTGATAATAACTTCATGTTGTGGATCTTGCAGGTCTACCAAGGAGCGAACTCTAAGGAGCCTTTTATATATAAAAATTGAATCAATGAGCAGTTGTAGATCAGTCGGAGCCATGTGGTTTCTATGAGAGGACACTTCCTCAGATCACCAAGACAGACCACTTGACATCCGCGCTGGCATGCGTGTATCAAAACCAGATTATAATCACTTCCTATAATCTCTAGATACTTCTACGGAACGTGTCGTGGTTGGTAGATCAGTGGCAGGCTATTGAATTCATCGCTTCCATGACAGGAAGCAGAAAGATCTGTATCACGACGTTCTGAATGCTGGTCATGGCTCGCCACACCAATATAAAGGGGTGCGAGATCATTAACAGACCGCCTATGCAACATGTTAGGCGAAGATAAGTACACCAAGCAGTACTTTGGCACGGTGCTTCTAGAATTTATGATAACAGAGTTCTATGTGGATTTTTATCAAAAAAATACACTAGCCTAATGGTTGTAGTTTGGATAGACATGTTGACATAGAGGGGCGAAACATCGACGTGCATTTAGTAGCACTAATGCGGCTATGTTTATAGCAATGCTACAGGTTGGCGAGTGTGTGTGGAAGGGGTTAGAGCGAGCATCATAGATAGATAATTCACTGATCTAGACCGTTTTACTTCTGAGAAGTGTATGCTATTGCAGTGAAACACAGCAGATTGGATACTACCAGTAGTGGTAGTATTAGTAGCAACAGGTGGCTAGTTGTAACTCTCGGAACCTCGGAAGATCCAAGGGTTTGCTTATGTAAGACATCTATTAATACATTAGGTTGGGGGATGGCGGAAACTTGCCTGAGTACAGGGGTTAATGCATCAGCTCAGAGTTACATTGTTCCTTACTCAAGTCTACAAGCTTTCAAATGATATTTAAATACAGTATCGGAGAACGGGGAGCGGTCCCTCTAGCTCCCGTGATCTTGGGACGCTTACCGAGAGATTGCCTCGCGTCCCAGCGCTAGACTATGTAGCACTCTTGACACTGCTCGAAATTTGGGGATTTTAACAAGACGTGAAGACGGAGATGCTAAAGTATTCTGAGTTGTCGACCTATAAGGTCAGTCCTGATTAAGGGTACTCCCTGTATCAGATTTCTTCAATTTTGGTGATGCACGATCTAGGCATTCTTGTTTTCAATAGTTTCCTAAGACCGAAGTGCCCAATATTTGTCGAGTCTAGATTTGTTTCATGGAATTCTTCCATATGGTGTAACATTGAACAAACGGGGGTTTGGGAGTATCGATGCTTTATTACCGATCACTCGTAGTTCGCTTTAACAAATGTAGACACATAACATCAACAACGACCAACCCTTACCCAGTGGCCATGCTAAGCGGCATAGAGTTTTCAAAATCATTTTCGTGGATTGAAACTACAACTTACCGCTTCAAGCCAGCAGTATCGCCATTAAAGATGTCCTGGTCGCCAGGATTGGGGCCAGAATCAGCGTGCTGCCAGAATGTTGTATAACTGGAAAGTAGGGTGAAAACAGGGGTCAGAATAGGTAGTCGGATTCGGAATGATGGAGTGGCTCACGTCCAACCAGCAGGGAGAGTGCCAATGGCGGACGCATATCGGGCAATCCATAGCGGGTTCGTAGAAGCGAAAGATGGGTTGTTGCCTGTGCAAGTCTTCCACCAATCCGTGGTGGTATAGATAACTACCCGTTTTGATTAGGCAACTCGTCAAATACATTAGAAGACTCGGGACGGACCAGGATATCTGTAAATCGGATAGAATTGTCAGAAGGGAATAAATATGCTAAAGGGTTCATACCGAGTTGTAGCGGCATGATATGTCTTGGAAAAGTCTCGAATCCAGGCGACCATAGAGGCCGCACTCAGACCGTAACAGGTCGCACCATACGGATTGTCTGTGGGTACATCGAATCTCCTCTTAGATACTGTCAAGTAAAGTCATCAAAAGCTTACATTCGATGTCAAGAGCTCCGGGGAGGGTCCTCCCTGATTCACGACGTTAAGATGAAGAGGAGAAAGAAATTAAAGTATGGCTACCGTCACCACTCCAGCCGCCTAGATTCCGTTGGTTAATTGTAAAGTATATATATGTGTGTGTACTTGCTAAGATACGTTACCTCCGTGGGCCAGGAAAAATTTAGCTTGGGTTGCACCGGATGAAATGTCGGGGCGAGCAAAGTGGTAGCCACCCCGGATGATAGCTTTATTAGTCGCTCCAGTATATTGTGACGAAAATTGTGGATTCTTGTAACCTATGCAGCAGGTATACATAAATTTTTGCATCTGATTCTGTGTAAAGGCACCTACTCGTTCCTTCGGTAGCTTTGATATAAACGAATTGTATACCATTAGCCTTGACGGTTGCCCAGTTAATATTTGGTTGATATCCTGAGACGTCAATTCCCTTTGGAGCGGCACGTTTATCCAGGACGGCGGCGTGCGCGACCGCAACAAGGGCTAGCGATATGACTGATGGTAGATGCATGCCTGAAAGCCCAAGAGCCTTTCGAAATATGAGTTTGAGGTGGTTCTTTTATGTCGAAAGTCCGGCCAGCGAGTAATTGTAGGTCCGCCAGGCCATGTGCATCATTGACAGGCCTACTTCTCAGATGACCAAGATATATCGTTTGACACCGGGCTAGCACACGACCATCAAAACCACATTGCAATTCCATCATTCTCAACGCGGTACCCAGTCATGTCGCTCCACTGAATGAAGGGTGTACTAGCCGAATCATCACACGAATGGCAGTAATTCTTCGCTTCGATGATACAGAAGTTCAAAGATGCAGGCTTGAACATCTCGGTCAAGTATGTAGGATCACCGGAAAGGAGTCGATGTGGGTGCGCCGAGTACTCAACAGTACATCCCGATAGTTCCCAGGAAGACTCTTTGGAGTTCCGGCGTAGATATCAGAAGCTCAAAGGGGGCCTGATGTTTGTACAAGAAGATGTAGGGCGTCTGCAAACAGGGAAGATGGGCGTAGCCGCCGACTTCCTGGAATTCGATGCTATTCAGGATCGGTCAGTGGTGAAGAACAATTTCGGAGCAGTGATGCGAAGATTTTCAAGTTGGATGTAAATATCGTGCCGGGCAGGAAGCTCTTGGTCCGGCCCAAGCTGCCGGATCTAAAAGGGCTTACAGGAACTGGGACCGGTTGTTAGGAGATAAAGAAAGGATCGGCCTTTTAGGCTAGCACTTGCTTTCAGTATTTAGTCTTCAATCTTCGACCTCGATCGGTCCGGTCATACACCCTTCAGGAGTTGTGGCCAGCCCCCGTATTCCAGATTCTCAAATACGGGAAGCCTTGGAAACTTCGGGCCTATTGGCTCATTGTTTTTCAAGATTGTTTAAAGAGCATGAACATTAGCAAAGAACACATCAAGACTCAAACTTTACACAGCAGCAAAGCTAAAACTCCGAAAGGTTAGAAACCGCTCCCGTAAATTCAGGTCAAATCTTACCGCCCCAAGCCAGCAGTGTCGCCATTGAAGATGTCCTGGTCACCAGGATTGGGGCCAGAATCAGCATATTGCCAGAATGTAGTATAGCTAAAAAAGTAGGAATGAGGTCAGTTCACCGGCCTGATCCGACAGGGCATTAGGAGGACGTACGTCCAACCATTGGGGAGAGGGCCGATGGCAGACGCATATCGTGCGATCCACAGCGGGTTAGTTAGACCGAAGGAAGGGTTGTTGCCCGTGCAGGTTGTCCACCAGTCAGTAGTGGTATAGATGACTGCCCATTCCGGTAAGACAACTAATTCAACAAGTGTTTCAGAAGTTTGACAAACCTGGATAGCTGGAAATCGGGTCAAGCTGTCAGAAAAAATAGGGGGAGGAAAAAGGAGGACGATAGGTCATACCGAGATGTGGCGGCACGGTATGTATTCGAGAAGTCTCGGATCCAGGCGACCATGGCAGCCTGATTTAGGCCATAGCAGGTCTGTCCGTACGGATTATCTACGTATCGGGTGAGTACTTTTATGTATCATCGGGCAAAGCAGTTGAAAATTTACATTCAATGTCAAGAGCTCCGGGAAGGGTTCTTCCTAATTCACGATATTAGTTATAAGAGGCGAGGAGGAAGACAAAGTAGAGTACCATCACGACTCCATCCGCCTATGTACATTGCGTTAGCCAGCCGCATAATACATGGTTTGTAAATACAGTTAATTACCTCCATGGGCCAGGAAGAATTTAGCCTGTGTTGCACCAGATGAAACGTCGGGACGTGCAAAGTGGTAACCACCTCTAATGATGCCGTTGTTCGTCGCTCCTGTGTATTGTAACAAAAACTGTGGGCTTATATAGTCTGGTGGAGTAGGTATATGCCGATTATCATCTAATCCATATGAAGTAGCAAGCGGCATCTACCTTTTCCTTCTGTGGCTTTGATATAAGCAAATTCTATACCATTGGCCTTGACAGCCGGCCAGTTGATGTTTGGTTGGTGTGCCGATACGTCGATTCCCTTTGGGGGGGCGCGTTTATCAAGAGCAGAGGTTTGCGCGACTGTAGCAAAGACGAGAGATACGATTGCAAGCAACTTCATGTTCGAGGGTCCCAAAGTTGTGCCGAAAGGTAGGCTTTAGAGGGTCTTTTAAGCATTTTATAATTCGGTTCGGGGAGTCAAATATTCGCACCCCTGAGAGAACGAGTTCTTCCTCGATGGGTAATCGATAACTCATTAGACCGATCGATAGATGAACGGGCAGCACATTGTAATCGTCCTGATATGTTCTCCTACTGGGTGCGTCTGAGTTATTGGGTGTACGCTGCATACCCTTCGGTCCTGCCATCGTGTCCTGTTTCCGACACTTGCTGGACATAGAGGACACAACATCTATAAGAGGTTACGACTCGTCGCCCACGATGTCGTTTATTGAAGCAACGTTGATCGACCATGCATCTAAACAGGGAATAGCATCTATTAGCACATGTATGTTAGTACTATACACTCGCTTCTAGGGCTGTGGTTATTGTTGTGAAGACATAGTTCGAGCAATAGAAGGCTGTTATTTCGGCATTTATGAAAGGAGAGTTAAGATCGATGTCGTTATGACCATACTAGCGCCAAAAGACGTCGACGCCGAGTGCCAGAGGGAAGGGGACGCGACTTGTACATTTTCCCTAAACCATTAGTGGCCATTTAGAGTCACATGGTGGACTAATCTGCTTCGAGATCTAGTATCCAGACCATCGTTTAGAATAAAACCCCCCAGTCAATATTTAGATCTGAAATTCCGAATAATGTCATTATGACATTGACAGGGAGCATAGATCATTCCGTTCTGAACGAATTTGAACGACCTCGAATGCATGTTAGCGCATGCGCTCGCTGTC
>CEMJ01393017.1:1420-12869 GCA_900068955.1 Clitocybe nebularis | reverse complement strand
CCTGGACTGTCCTGGAGTTGGTGTCTTTTATGGTGAAGCGGATACTTATATACGTAGTGATTTCCGTGGTGTCGCCGAAAGAGTTATATATGTCAGAACCGCCCCAGACTATCCCATCCACGATAAAGTTCCATCGATAGATATTGTTGTAGAATGTAACAAGGGACGAAAGAGGCCTATCTAGGTTAGGGGAGGCAGCATTGGTACTAGACTAGTGGCCGTACTCGTTAGGACCTGAGTATCATGCTTCATATTAGATCTACGAAGTTACATCTCAAGAATAATGATACAATACCAATTGATAGGTATGATATAACGAAACAAGTGCATAGGATAGAGTGATTCACTCAATAGGTAAGCCGGAACATAAATTGAAAGCTATACTGCTTTGTATCGGGGTCCCAATGGGACCAATTCCAGTACCCAGCATCATCTGCCTCATCTTCAATTTCACGGGCAGGGATGCGGAAAGCGATTGTTTCGTAAGGTTCTGCGGCAACCTGGTCATATTCTACATGTTAGATAGATTGAACGGCCACAGCAGGTGAGCTGCTTACGATTAGATATTGGTAAGCTTTATTGGGCGGCTCTCTTTTTTGCTCCCAGGCACTCATGAATCTTCGCCGGGGCAACACGTCGGGTTTTATTTGAGGGAGGTGCACCTGCACCATCATGCCCTCTTTTCCGGTGTCAGTATCTCTGACCTTGGTCACTCTGTAACCTGGTCTCCCAATCTTGAGGAAGACCTTGCGCTGGATATTACTTTGTACGGGAGCAATCATTAACTGAGAATCCTTCGCGTCCCGGGCAGCTCGGCGGGCCAGGTTGGTCTGGTGCTTCTTTCCTTGCGTGTGGGCGAGGTAAGAACCTTCGTTCGTGTGCAGGGTCAAACAAAGACGACATTCGAGAGAGCCAAGATGGTTGCGAAGGATGTAAGGATCCTGTGGCAAGTTTGGGTTAGTTCTAAAGGCACGTTTAAAAAAACATACCTTAGCAAGATCAATTGTTTCCAAAGCAAGCTTCCTCAGGCGTTCACGCCTGTCGACATTTGTCTCTGAAGCTCCAGCAACACCACCACCACCAAATTTGGATCCCACTCGATTCTATGGTGACTTGTCAAGGGCTTGAAAACAAGTGATGAAGAGTAGGCAAACCTGAAAATCTGAAGAGAAATAGATGTTAACGCTTTCTTATCAGTTGTTGAAAGGAAAAAACATACCCATAATGTTGAAGCTTCGAAACTTTGAATTTGGGACGTGCTTTACGAGGGAGAACGAGGTTATGTAATCCTAACCTCATGAAAATGAGAATCCGCTGACGTAATCCATAAATTCAGATCATCGTACCCGATCAAATTCTCCAAAATTTGCGAGTACCAGTGGTGTACCCTCTTATTCACTGGCAATCTGACAAGAAGGCACTCATTCTTGAGTACTTTGTCACGTTTGTTTAATCGTAATTCTTACACATATGACTGCCAAAAAACGCTCTTTGGACGATTCTCCGGTTGCTCACAAGTCTAAAAAAACGAAAATTGGCGATGCAGGAAGACCCAACGCACATGTAGCGACAAAACTCATCTCAGAGGAGGTTGACTTTCCTCGGGGTGGAGGGTCGTCTTTTACTCCCATTGAGGTCAAGGCGATCAGGGCTGAAGCTGTCAAGGAGGCCAATGTCGAATTGTTCGAGGTAGAATCATTGTATCTGCTTTATCCTGGAATGTGACAATATTCTAGGATATTCCACCTGAAGCAAAAAATGTGAAAAAGAGAAAACGCAAGCTTGATGTTATATCACCTGGAGTGTCAGCGGATAAAAACGAGAGAATACGCATTGAACATCTAAATTATAAGGTGTTTCGTCTACGATTCCTCGCAAACGCGTCATTTTATTCACAATTTCCTTCTACATAGCGAATGGATATAGGCATGAAGATTCTCGGTCAAATCATATCCATACAACCCTTGGGACTAATTGTCTCCCTACCTAATCAACTATTTGCGCATGTTCCTATAACCAACATTTCATCTCAACTCACCCTTCTGCTGGAAGGAATCGATGATTCTGAGGAGGAATCCAACTCGAATGGTGGTGGAGACTTGGCCCAAGCCCAGAAAACCCGTGTCCCGGACCTTTTCGAGATATTCCACGAAGGACAATACATTCGGTGTATCGTAACGGCAGTCCATGTCAATGGCTCTACTGATATGTCCGGTATTGCAAAATCTAGAGACGAAGTTGCTAGGGCCAGTAGAAGGGTTGAACTTAGCGTCATTCCCGAGCGGGTCAATGCCGGAGTTCAGAAATCGGACCTGAGACCAGGCTTTGCAAGTATTGTTCAATCCACGATCCTCATCGGTTTATTAACAAACTTCGACAACATCAGACAATCACAGCGGCGGTACAAAGTATTGAAGATCATGGGTATATATTGGAGCTTGGGGTTCCAGGGGTATCTGGCTTTTTGTCCTTCAAAGATGCACAACAAGAGTCAAGTGGAGGCAGCGGAAAAATACATATAGGCCAGTTACTCGATGTGACTGTGAGCAAAATGTCGAGCAACGGCCGTACCTGCAATGTTTCTGTAGACCCTGCAACCTTTGCATCATCATTTGTGGGTTACTGTCCGTGCGCTCCCGATCTTGGGATTTTGTTCAAATTCTTATTTTACGCAGCTTACGGAAGTGACGAGTGTTGGCTCTGTTCTTCCAGGGACACTCGTACAAACTCTCATCACTGCCGTCCATTCCACTGGCCTAAACCTGCAGATCCTCGGGTTCTTTGACGGTACCGTAGATCAGATACACCTCCACCACGATGTGTCAGAAAAGGCCTACAAAATAGGCAAGAAGGTCAAGGCCCGAGTATTGTACAACTTCTCATCGACGCCACCGAAGTTTTCCCTAGCTCTCACGGATCATATTGTAACCCTTACCCGACGCCATACCGCTACTGAAGAGTCGTCCTCTACCGTTCAAACCATGCAAAACGTGTATCCCGTTGGTAAAATATTAGAAGCCATTAAGGTTCTAAGACTGGAAGCGGAACGAGGACTTATTGTTGAGATTAAGCCAGGTCTGGAAGGTTTCGTTCATGTATGTCTCCACCAAGCTTCAATTTTACGCTGTCATCAACTTCAATTTTAGATATCTCATACATCGGATGACCATGTCCCTGTTTTATCTCCTTCTGGCCCATGGAAATCTGGCTCAATACACCGAGCCCGTGTAACAGGTTACTTTCCTCTCGATGGACTTCTTCAACTATCTCTCAAGTCATCAGTCCTGGAACAAAAATTCCTACAAGTTGGAGATGTAGAAGTCGGGGAGATGGTTCGGGGCACAATTAAAAAACTTACTGATACCGGACTATTCGTCTCGATATCAGGGAATATCGATGGAGTTGTTTGGCCAAATCACTACGCAGATATCCTCCTGAAACAACCGTCCAAACGTTTCAAGCCCGGGGCGACCATCAAGTGTCGGGTATGTTATACTTACAAGTCATAAAGACGCGGCCCTTATGTTGCTCAAATAGGTTCTTGTGGTCGATCCCGATCGTAAGCGGATATCGCTGACGGCCAAAAAGACCCTACTAGACTCGGATTTACCAATCATCTCCAAGTTTGAAGATGTTCGAATTGGAGTTATGGCACATGCCGTGGTTTTCAAGGTTTATGAAAAGCATATAATGGTCGAGTTTTACAACAACATCAAAGCTATCATACCAGCCAAAGAGATCAGGTGTGTTAACCGTTCCTACTATGACATCGATTAACTAGTGCCCGCGTTAGTGATTCCTCCGCAGTCAAAATTTCGGCCTCATTCCCCGTTGGAAGAGTCGTAAAAGTACGCATAATACGAGTTGAGAAGGAGCAGACCCGTATCGTTGCCAGCATTCGTCAAGCCTCTTCGGATTTCAAGCCTGCCGTCACTGACATCAGCGCCGTCGATATTGGTAACATCGTTGAGGGTTTAGTTTCTGATATCCACAAAGACAATGTTGTGCTTACTCTTCACCCTACACAAATACGAGCACTCGTCTCGTTGAAGAACCTCTCAAATCACCGCGGGCTCTCGATGACTCAACTTCGGAGTACCTTGAAAGTCGGAGACAAGCTTGATCAGCTTGTGGTCGTAACGCGTAATGCGGAGAAAGGTTTTGTTATTGTCGCCAATAAACCCAAATCTCGGGAGGCTCTTCCATCCAAGGGTTCGCTATCAATGGAAAATATCAAAATTGGCCAGATCATTGGGGGTCGTGTTACACGACATATACGACAAGGCACCTTGGTTAAAATAACGGCCCATATTGGAGGAGTATTACACCCTACAGACGCATCTGATGACTATGAAGCGGGCACCTCTTATCCAGCAATCGATTCCATTCTCAATGCCGCCGTTATTGGAATTGATGAATCAAGGAAACAACTTACGCTGTCGATGCGGCGTTCAAAAATGTATCCTGAACAGGCAACGCCGGTTGTTGACCGCGAGATTCAGGACCTGAACGATCTTCATGTAGGCGAGACCGTTCGTGGTTTCATCAAGAGCGTTTCTGAGCATGGATTGTTCGTGTCGGTGGGTCGCAATATCGACGCGCGTGTTCAGATAAGAGAGCTCTTCGACGAGGTCCGTTATACTGTATATGATTTACCCCGCTATGTTCATCAATCATACCCCACATCAGTATATTAAAGACTGGCAAGCACGTTTCACAGCCAACCAACTCGTGAAAGGTCGTATCATCAGGTTAGATACTTCTCTTTTATATAGCTTGCTTCGTGTTAACAGTTGAAATTAGCTTGGACCTGGAGACTAAAAAAGTAGAAATGACATTTCGGGCAGCCATATCAAAAGACATTACTTCATCCACACTGTCTACAAGTGATCTCCATGTTGGTCAGAAGATCGATGGAACCGTTAAAAGGATAGAGGATTATGGGCTGTTTATTCAAATCGGGGAATCAAAATTGAATGGTCTTTGCCACAAGTCTGAAGTACACAGCTTCCTTTTTTTCTTTCTATAAATCATTAATCACTCATTTTTAGCTTTCCGACAACAAGGATGCTGATGTTAGTGTCGCACTTCGTGGTTTCCGTGAAGGCGATCAGGTGAAAGCTATGGTGTTGGCCGTTGAAAAGCGCAGAATCTCTCTGAGCTTGAAACCTTCCCATTTTGTTGAAGAAGATTTTGAGAACACTACGGAGCCTGAGGATGATGGGTCAGAGTCTGCCTCCTTTGGAGTGGTGACGGATGATGACGAGAATGCGTCTGGAAACGATATTGATGCTGGAGATGGCGAAGGTGGGGATAGCGATGAGGGTACGGACGATGATGACGAAGCTATGGAAGTTGACGAAAGCACCCATATCTACAAACCATCCGCCGTTCCTCATGCCTCTTCAAGCCACCCCTCCACCGCCAACCCTTCTCTCAAACTCTCTGGTGGCTTCCAGTGGTCAAATGATAAATCACAGTCAGACGATGAAGCTGCCCCTGACTCTTCATCGGACGAGAGCGAACCCGAAGGTCAACCTAGCAAGAAAAAGAAACGCAAACGAAAGGAGATTGAACAGGATCTCACCGCGGAGATGCATACGAAAACCCCTGAATCAAATGCAGATTTTGAACGTGTCCTTCTGGGTTCTCCAAATTCCTCCTACTTGTGGATCCAATATATGTCATTTCATCTGCAGCTCTCAGAGGTAGAAAAGGCGCGGGACGTTGCCCGAAGGGCTATACGAACGATCAATTTCCGTGAAGAACAAGAGAAGCTGAACGTTTGGATCGCACTGCTGAATCTGGAAAATGTTTACGGTTCGGACGAAACATTGGAGACGACTTTCAAAGAGGCGTCCAGAGCCAATGATTCGAAAACAGTGCATCTTCGCCTCGCCTCGATCTTCGATCAAGCAGAAAAACATGAGGTTTGTTTATGTTCGCCTCGCCTTCAATCAGAGGCTGACCTTTGTACTTCAGAAAGCCGAAGAGCAATACAAGCGCACTTGCAAGAAATTTGGCCAAAGTTCGAAAGTTTGGACCCTTTTCTGTGAATACTATCTCCGAAGGAACGATCTTGAAGAAGCAAGGAAGTTGCTTCCACGCTGCTTGCAGAGTTTGGACAAGCGAAAACGTAATGTTCCTTGTTACTTCCATCTGTTTAGGACTAAATCATTGTCTATTTTTATAGATTTGAAGACCATATCTCGGTTTGCTCAGCTGGAATATAAACACGGCGAACCAGAACGAGGCAAAACAGTATTCGAGGGTATTGTAGATTCGCACCCTAAGCGATGGGATTTATGGTCAATTTATATGGACATGGAAGCAGGACAAGGAGATATACAGAGCCTACGGTATGTGGTATCCTTTTAAACCTAATAGTGTCACCTCAACGGCAAATCCTGTAGAAATCTATTCGACCGCGTCCTAGCAGTGAAAATGACGGGCCACAAAGCCAAGTTTGTTTCAAGGTTTTTTATTCAGTTAGTCTAAGTACTGATATATCTTCTGTCTAGATCCTTCTTCAAAAAATGGCTCGAGTTGGAACGCAAGATCGGGGATGAGGATGGCGCTACCGCAGTGAAGCAGAAGGCTATCGAATGGACACAAAAGGCAAACGCGTCGTAAAATCATCATTTAGTCACAACAGCACAAGCTGCTCATAATGGAAATATATATGTAGAGCGGACGACGAAAACAGTCAGAGAAAGCACAGAAAACTAATTTAGAGTATGACGAGAATCCAAGCGAGTGTGAGTGACGATCAAGGGGGGAGGGAGACAGAAGGGTATATGCAAAATATACATAGATGAGAAGGATCGAAAAGAATGTTATGAGCGAGGTGATCTTGTTCTTTCAGATAGGATGGGTTCCGAATCAAAATCACTCATCGGTCGACGATTGCTCATAGAGCTGGCAAGCTGTCGCTGCCAATCGTCCAACTCGCTTGACAGATGTTCGAACGCCAGGGCATTTTCCGAGCTAGATGTGCTGAGTCGTCGAGCAGACACACCAGAGATCGGTCGGCCTTGGCCGAATGAAGGCTGTTCCACTTCGAGTAGAAGGCCAATTTTGTGAGACAACTGCTCGTTTTCGCGTCTGAGGGATGTGTTTTCGCTGCTGAGTTTTTCCAAGAGTGTTTCCTCATGGCCTCCGCGTGCGATGACCAACGAGGCCTGAAGGCGTTCTACATCGTGCTGTAGCTCTTCCACTTGACTCAGTCTGTCGTCTGACTCGCGTTGGGAGGCAACAAGGTTATCCCGGAAGATTATGAGATCCTTCTCGAGAGAGTCAAGGCGCTGTCGCAACTCCTTGTTCTCGTTAAGAGCACGTTGTCCCTGCCTCTGTGAGTCTGCAAGCTGTGTTCGCAATGCTTCATCCTCTGCAGAAGGTGTGTTGCGTCCGTTCATGGAGCGGCTTCTGGGATTGCGGGCTGCATCGAGGTCAGCCTGGAGTGCGGTATTCGAGTTTTTCTGTTTCGTCAACTCGTCCCTCATCCTGCGCATCATTTTCTCGGTCCCCCTGATGACAGAAATATTAGTTTTTGAGCGGCTACGATGGGTGTGAGAAAACTTACTTTACATAGTGAACCGCGAGTTGATAGTCTTCCTCCATCTGTTGCATGCGCGCCTTGTAGCCGCGTTCAGTATCCTCCAGCTTACGTTCAGCTTCAATAGCACGCGCTTCTGCTTCTGCATCGCCGCTGCGAGATTGACTGTGTGTAGCCCTCATCATGTCAAGTTGCGCAGAGAGCTGAGCAGCCTGTGTTTCCAGCTCCCGCTTCCGGCGAACCGTCTGCGCAAGCTCCCTCTCCGCCGTCTCTTGCAGACGTGTCCGTTCAGCGAGCTTGTTCTCCAACTCAGCAATGGCAACAGGCGATCCACGGTCGGTCGCTCTTGAAGACGATCGAAGGTCGGTTTCGTCGATACTGATGCCGTTATCTGCAAGATAGTTGCGAAGCGCGGCGAGTTTCAGACCAGCATCGGAAGCCTCTTTGGCCTTTTCACGGAGCACAGCTTCCTTTTCCGTGGCGTCTTTACGGAGTCGTCCCGTGTCAGCAGTAGCATTTGAAAGCTGCGCGCGGAGCCCAACGATCTGGGACCTGAGGAAAGACTGGTCCGTCTCGTGTTCACGAACACGCAACCGTTCCTCCGTAAGTTTTGTCTGCGACTCCTCCACACGCCGTGCCACCTCTTGCAACATGTGACGCAACGACTGTGCCTCTGCTTCCATAGCCTGGATTTTCTCCGTATGGCCGCGTGCCATACGGTCCTCGTCTGTTTTTAGGTCCCGATGCGAGTCCATCAGCTCGCCAAGGCTCCCGGTGGTGAGTGCCCTAAAAGCATCTGCCTCCTCCCGGGACTTGGCCCATGAGTTCTCCACATCTGTCAGTCTTGTTCGTGCAGAATCCGCCTCTGCGGTACGGGCCTCGACATCCCCACGGAGCTCTGCAACGTCAGCTTCCAGGGTCCCTATCCTCTCGCGGGCACGTTCGTACTGAACGTCCACCTCTTCCGCCCGGGACGATGCAGCCTGCAAAGCAACGCGGGCCTGGTCAAGGGCGCGTAGATGCTGGTCTCGGGAATGCGTAAGCTCCTCCACCTGAGCACGGAGGCTCGCCTCCTCCACATCCCGCTGGTCGAGGAAAGACGATTGCCTCAAAAGCTGCTCGGCCTGGTCCCGAACCTGCGCCTCAAGGAGGTCATGGCTATCCTGTAGCTCATTGTTCCGCTGGAACGTCCGATCATGCGACTGGCCGACGGCCTCGGCGTGCTTGATGACATCTCCCGAACGGGCCTCGGCTTGTTCATAAAGCGTGGTCTGCAATGCGAGGGCGTCGCTGAGCTCTGCAATCTTCCGGTCCTGCACCCAACGCTCGTTCATGAGATCGGACGTGTGCTTTTCCAAGTCCGCGATACGACTGCGCTCCAGACGTGCCACCTCACCGTCGTTGGCATTCTCGATTGCGGCGAGCTTGGCACGGTAGTATGCCGCCTCTTGAGTAGCACTGGCCTTGATCCGTTCAGCATCCGCGACACGCTCCGAGACATGTTTCGCTTGCTCCACCATGGCAGTCTAGAAAGCTTTTCAACACTTCAACTTTGTTAGTAGAGTCACGGCAACCCACCTGGATCTGAGCCTTGAATAGTTTGAATTTGAGCACCAAATCTCCACTGCCCCCCGCATCGTCATCGTCTCCGTCGTTATCATCAGCTTCGTCTCTATCAGTGTATATAAATCCAGCCCTCGACGCCTTGCTCAAGGCCTCCTTCATCCAAGCCGTCTGTTTTTTAACGCCATCAAGCTCCACCTCCTTCATCTTCAAATCCTTGATCAGATCAGCCGTCACGTTCCCCACCGACCCGTTCGCGGTGCGTGATGGCGGCCGCACAGCACCATTCACCGCCGGAGATCCAGGAGTATAGAATGCATCCGTTGGGGTCTTTGTACGCTCACGTTCAACAGCAGGCGACGAACGTCCGGTAGCACCGTTGATACTGTTCATGGTCACACCCACCATATTGGGCTGCTGACCGGGACCGAACGGATTTCCGTTCGCCGGTGACACCGCTCGACTGAACTGGGCGGGGCTCTTGGCCCGCGTCGTCTGTCCCTGGTCAGGCGACACTGTCCTCTCCCGTATATAAGACTCTGTCGTGCCAGCATCCATACCGTCATCCGTGCCAAAGTTGTCGTCGTCCTCCCGTCTAGGCCGTACAGGTGCCTTGCCTTTTCCGTTGGGAGCGCCCGGGAAAGGTTGTTGAGTGACACCGTTCGTCGGCTTGATAGATCTCGAGCCTGCGGGGGACATGGCCCGTCGGGGATCGTCCGTGTCCGAATTAGGCGCGGTGCTGGGCGACATGGCGCGGCCATTGATGGTCGAGTTGGCCAGGGAGGCCACGGACGGGGGCTGCTGTGGCTGTTGCCCACCTCCTCCGGGGGGCACCGACGGCTTGCGGGACAGAGACCGGTTCCCTGCTGCGACTGTGCCTGGGTTATTGTCCTTGTCCTCTGAAGGGTATTTGATGTGCTCTGAAAAGGGTAATCTTTTCAAAGGTTGTGCGGAAGCAATGGCGGAAGGGAACGCACTAGTGTCCAACACGTGGATAAGGCCAGAATCTTCGGTCTTCGAAGGCGAGAAGGACTCGCCGCCAAGAACGAAAACCCTGAGCCCCACTGATGCCATGGCGTGCCCCGAGCGGCCGCTCGGAGAAGGACCCATATTTTGAAACATGTACCACCGCTGATCTGAAGACTGGGTGAGCAGCGGAGAATTGAAAGGAATGCATGAACTCACTTGATATTTTGAATGCTGAAAGATCGTTCAGGTCCTTTCCGTCCACACCCCGTCCACCAAAGACATAGATAACATCATCGACCACAGCGGCAGCATGACCTTCCCGTGGTGAAGGAATGAATCCGATGCACTGCAGTTCCGACCACTGTCTTGTCGTCAGGTCATATGACCAAGTGTCATGATAGTGAAATTTGCCATCAGTCCCGCCAAACCTTGATTTTTATATGAGCATGCCATTCCACGGTAATAAAGAAAAAGGGGAGGCATACAGAATGAGCCTATTATCAAACGTAACACAGATATGACCCGTTCTCCGGCATGGTGCTTCTCCCGTTGGCTCCAGGCATTCCCAAACAGCCTTTGTCCGGACTGGCGGGGCAGTGAGCACAAACGTAGAAAGACGACAAGAAAACATACGTGAATTGAGATCGAAACACCACATGTCATCCAAAAACTCTCCATCGACCTGTCCCCCAAACATGATGAATTTTGAGCCAACCATGGTGACCGAATGTCCGTATCGTCCCTGCGGTGCCGGCCCATGGACAAACACACGAGTCCACTCCCGCGACACTTGAGTGGGTTCAGCTCTGGCTTAAGAGAGATGAATGAAGCCCGCTTACCCAAATTCAACAAGTACAGTCCATCGTCCTGCTTTTCATTCCCCGTGGGATCCGATTTTGTGTCGCCGCCCCATACGATGAGGACGTTGCTGACGAGGGCGCTAGCATGACCCACCCGCACCGACGGGATCTCACCACCGGTCTGAAGCAGGGTTGCCGAGTTGTCGCGGGAGGAGAAGAGGTAGAGGTCGTTGCGTGCGACTTCACGGACTAGACCACCAAAGAGGTAGAGGTCTCCATTAGAGGTAGCGGTGGTGGGAAGTGCATGGCCGTATCGGGGAAAGGGGGATGGGGAGGGTGATGTGGGAGGGACGACGCCAGGTTTGTTGAGGATAAGGGGAGGCGGGAGGACAAGACGGCGTGCAGACCATGGGTAGGAAGGACGTTGCTGTTGGGCCGACTGCTGGGTGGCCTGAGAGGGTTGGAGGGAGCTCGACGGTTGTGAGGCTACACTGGGACCATTCGGACTGTTGCCACGAGTATTTTGGGCCCCGCGCTGCTGTGTAGGCGGCTGCTGTTGCTG
>CEMJ01393016.1:9819-29242 GCA_900068955.1 Clitocybe nebularis | reverse complement strand
CAAGACGCACTCCGGTCGTCATTGCACTCCCATGGCAGAGCAGACTAATCTGTGATCAGAAGTGTAAACCCTCGAGATAGGAAGGTCAAGAATGTATATATATACTTCGCCGATAGGCTGCAACACACGCTAATACCATGTTACTCTATCAAATCCTTTCGGCATTAACGCCTGAATCGACTGCCCATGTAAGGGGGAGTATTATATTATCAGCAGCCTCCTTCAATAAAGCCTTGGACGAACCGTCCCATCCCATTCGCTTCCTCTTTTAAATCCGTTCCAAAGACCAGCCTCGAGAAATGAGGGGACTAATCAGGGCACGTACTCGAAAATATAATGAGTTCATTCACTCGGCCTATCCAAACTATAGCCCTACCTACCCCCACGCTCAAGCGCCTTTCGAAAAGGTCCTGATCGGTTATCTATCATATCAGTGGTTGTGTACTTGATGCCAGCGCAGATGTCGCCAAAGTGCTTAGGATTCCAAATATTTTGAATGCTATGTTACAGGTCCGGTATTTGGTAGCGCCAGTGTGCCTATGAGGTTATTCGAGCTATTGGAGTATCGGATAAATATAGAGGGGGTTAGGATAGTCCTGCTTATCTGATAAGATTGTCATCATTTTGACCCGTTTGGAGTCATTTTTCGGACGCCAAGGATCAACATTTATTGGTTGACGTCTTGTCGAATATTTATAAAGAGCAATCTGTTGTCAGTCATTTCTCCCAACATTCTGTCTCTTCCGACTTTGAGTGCTTGTTCTCGTTTCTTCTCGACGTCTATAACGCGTTTGAAACTTAGGCAGACATCCACCAGATCTACCAAACTAGCCATGATGGCACCTTCGTTCTCCGGGACAGATTCTAAGCTCATCGCAGACCTTCATGCCCTCTCAAAAAAGTCCCCTAAACTCGTCAAGTCTTCTACATACTCAGCCCCGGCAGATCCCCAAATCATCGTACGCAGCTGGAAGATGAACGAGTTCAAATATTATGATGTTCCTTCACCGTTTCCGACATTGGCGCGTGGGATATTCACGGTCGAACTCTCTCCTGGTTCTGAAGGAGTTGAAGAAGACAATGTATCGGGAGGTCAAAAATATCGGATTGTGGCGCGTGGTTATGACAAGTTTTTCAATATAGGAGAGGTTCCATGGACTACGGTGTGTTATACGTCAGATTTCTCCTTCCACGGCTAATCTCGCCCAAACAGTGGCCTTCGCTAGAGGTGCATACTGCGGCCCCTTATACCCTTTCTCTTAAATCCAACGGATGCATCATCTTCATCGCGGCCCTAACTCCAACGAAACTGCTGATCACGTCGAAGCATTCCATTGGGCCTGTTGCAGGATCCACCGTGAGTCACGCTCAGGCGGGCGAAACATGGCTACGAAAGTATTTGGAACAAAAGGGAAAAACAGAAGCCGACCTAGCGACTCGTCTGTGGGAAAATAACTGGACAGCAATTGCAGAAGTAACTACATCAAATCTCCGCATCTTTATGATTCATTGATGATCTTTTAGCTATGCGATGACTCTTTTGAAGAACATGTACTAGGATACGCGCCTGATCAGACGGGTCTTCATCTCCACGGGCTTAATGAATCTACGAAGGAGTTCAAAACCCTCCCTCACAAAGAAGTGGACGCGTTCGCTGAAGAATGGGGTTTCATCACAACAGCTTCTATCACCATGAATAGCATTTCCGAAGTAAGGAAATTCACGGATGAAATAGGGAAGAGTGGTAAGTGGAACGGCGAAGCGGTCGAAGGTTTTGTTGTGCGCACCCACGTAATCGAACCCTCTGCCGGGAAGGGTAAATCTACCAGCGCATCGCCATATGCTCCAGGATCGTCATTCTTCTTCAAGGTCAAGTTCGACGAACCATATATGATGTACCGCGACTGGCGCGAGGTGACCAAATCGCTACTCTCGTCAAAAGGACCGTTGTCCGCTTCAAAACTCCCCAAGTCCAAAATGAAAAGAGCAGAGACGAAAGTGTATGTTAGATGGGTAATCGACGAGATCAATAAAGACAGACAGCCATTTGCTGAGTTTACAAGAGGGAAGGGGATCATTGCGACAAGGGAGCGATTTTTGAAGTGGCTGGAGACGGAACAAGGGAAAGGGGATCTTGATAAGGCGCAGGAGGGTGCTGCAGAAACTGTCACGATTGAGAATCAGGAGAAGGTGTTTGGCAAGACAATCATTGTCCCTGTGGCTGTCCCTGGTTGTGGTGTGTAGCGCTTCTCCTGAAAATACTCTCGTTTTGCTGATAAAGTCTGGGTTTGTCAGGGAAAACGGCTGTATCAATAGCCCTCGCCCATATATTTGGATTCGGACATACACAAAGCGACGATGTCCATGTCAAGAAGGCTGCACCTCAGTTCATCAAGAATGTTACATCTCTACTTCAAAAACACGATGTTGTCATCGCAGATAAGTATGTTAGCCTCTTCTACTGTTCTTTAGATAAAATCATTGAAACCGTTTTCAAAAGAAATAACCATCTGCGGCAGCACCGTCAGGCTCTACGCGATGTAACATCGAAATATCCCATCCCAGTCCGCTTACTCTCCCTTAATTGGTCCATCTCCGATAAACCCCAGGCTACGATTCACAGAATCTGCGGTGATCGCATCGTTAGCCGTGGCGATAATCATCAAACATTACGCGCCGACCCTTCCGTGGCCAAATCACACGAAGAGGTCATCTGGATGTTCATAAACACCACTGAAGATCTCGCCGAAAGCGAGGTGGACGCTATCGTGGAGATGGACATGGAGGAAGATCTAGAAGCCGCAGTGCGCCGTGCCGTTGATGGGTGTGTAGCCGTGCTAGGGCTCGAACGGCCTTCAGAGGAGAAAATCCAAGAGGCAATCGGAGTTATCAATGGCTACGCGCCTGCTGTCAAAAAGCCAGATACAGTAGTGAAGCAGAAAGGGGATTCCCTGGCCGGCCCGAGATACTATGGGCTTTTGGCCGAGGTTGATCTGCAAGAGGTACTGGGCAACAGGTTGGGCCTCGTTGCTGCCGGAGCCGGAGAGTCAAATAATACGGAATCTAAGGCTTGCGGCTTCTGGGGGGTGTTAATATCCGAGAAGAGGGTCGCAAGAAGACCCCATGTAACGATCGTCCATAGAAACTCTCTTCCAGGTGAAAGGACGCTGTGGAAAAGGTGCGGGGCTCTACATGCATTGGAGGAGCCACCCCTCTTTAAGGGCAGGTTGGGGAACGTAATTTGGAACGATAGGGTAATGGCCGTTACAGTTGATGATCTGGAGGTGATTTCTGAAGATGGGGAGAGCTACGAGGTACGACTTGGCCATGAATTATTGGAAGGGTTACCGGTTGAAGTGCTGGGGCGGCTGCACATCACTGTTGGTACGAAGAACGGCAGCGTGCCAGCCGTGGAGGCAAAAGCCCTCGTGGAGTCTTGGAGGAACGGGGACACCGCTGCTGGAGTTGGAGAGGTGCATTCTATGCCTCTTGAAGGGGTCCATTTCTTAGGACGGATCAAGGGTCTGAACTCCTAAGTTTTATTCTGACAGTATTACCGTTCTTCACTTTTCCAACTCATTGTACATTAAAAACATACTCACTCGCAACATCTGTTATAATATCTTTCCATTGCCAACATTGATATATGAAGCGGGGTACAGAGAGGGCTATAATGTTTGCCCTAGACCAAGACCATATTGATTTGAGACGCTCGTTCACACAAACATTCCAGTCAGCTCGATCGAATATGGAACTTACAATTATTAGTTTAACTGACTCGACTATCGTACACAAAACATGCATATTGTACAATGAACAATGCGATAGCAAGTGATAATTATCATGCTAAATATGTCGTGGAAACTCTGCCCAGTATAGGTCTAAAGAAACGTGAAGATGTCATAAAATTAATCGTGATGATCAGCAGCCGGCGGGAACATCAGTGTTATCAGTGAATGTGGCGTCCGCGTTCAGGCCGAGACCACGGCTAGCGAACGCTTTGAAAAGAGTGCATTTGTTGGCGCCGTTATAACGATTTTCGTCAGCTTGAATCCATGCATCGCGGGCAGAAACGACTAGAAAAAAAACATCCGTAAGCAAAAGTGATACCTTCGTTCGGAGGATAGCGCCACTGACATGTTGGGTTGCAAGGTTGTAGCGCAAGGGCATCCATGAAAATATGCATGTAGACGACATTGCCTTCCGTGGTATCCGGGTTGGTCAAGGCGGTTGCCGAGAATCCGCGTTCTGCAACAAGAGCAGCATAGACATTATGAAGCATATTTGCCCATACTTCGCCGATGCCTGCAGGGAGCGAAACATGATGAACATTCACAAAATCCACATAAACAGCGACGTGTTCAACTTACTGTGGACTTCATCGAGGGTTTGGAGATCAGAGTACCGCAGGGGGTTGGTAGTACTATAATAAAAGAACGCCAGTCAGTTGTGAGGTCATTGAGCGAGCGCGAAGTGACGGACGCATTGATAGAATAGGGAAATTGCCGAATGCCCTTCTGGGACCCAAGTACGTATTGTCCCATCACGAAATCTTCAACTTTGGCAGATTTCTGGGTTACCCATCTATAGATCCGGTGTCAAATCAGATCGGCCAGTGATAGGGGGTATATCGTGCACTCACTCTGCCATCGCATCAGACCAACCTTCACCCATGCCACCTGCCTCGGTGGTCTGCAAGCATCTACCCGTTCCACCACCCGTCATCCGGTTCGTGATTCCATGTGTCATCTCATGTACGATGATGTCGTTTTCCAGTGAACCGTCGCGCCTGGGCTAAGGAGGTATAAGAAGCTACATGAGCCGCTGATCGTGTGCGATGTGGAGATAAAGCGAACCTTGGTCTGGTCCCAGATAAACATGCGACACGTGCCAGATTGACCGCTGCAAAATCCTTGATGAGAAACTGTGATACGAGTGGAGATAGGGGTTCCTACTCAGGGGGCGTAGCAAAGTTGGCATTGTTGAGCCCAGATTTGTCTTGTACAGACATCAGAACGCTGTCACCCCCACGGCCGCCCTTGCCAAAGTTGCTGTCCTGGAAATTGAACGCGGTCTCGGTGAAGCCGTATCGGTATGCGAAATCATGGACGGAGTTAATGATATAGAATGCGTTAGTGATGGCAGCTTGTACGTTGGAAGGTACTGTAGGGTCCAGATTGTCGTCGTATTTTGTATTGAAATTGAGGCCGGCAGATGTTTGGTTAGCAACTTTTGTGTTGCTGAAGGCAGCTACGTTGTTGCCACTGCGGACACGGGGTTAGGTCAGGGTTTGATCGATGTGTGCGTATGGCAGTAATACATACATTGTGCTCGTGCTGTTCTCGATGCCGTCGCTATGCCATCCGAAGGGCGACGAAAGTAAATCAGCAGGGTCCACAAGGGTCTCGAGGCCATCAGGGAAAGCTTTTTTGGCGATGGGTAAAACAGTATACTGAATAGGGTCTCAGTCAATTACTCGGATGTTTATTCTATTACTCACTGAAGCATGGGCCACAAAATCCGTTACAGAGAGGATTTCGCCCGAGTGAGCACAAACATATGCCTCGAACCAAGTCCCCGCGTCCTCATTGCGGATTTGAACCACGTGGGTTAGGGCAACGGATCCATCCTCTCGGGCTAGATATTCAATTGTTGGATCTTGGCCATTGAATTTGCCATCCAGTGCATCTTCAACTTGAGGAATGACTGATTTGACGTCAACCGATGGTGTAGAGGACGCGATATTGCCTGTAGTGAATATTATTAGGAATTACGATGCCATTACTTGATGGATACCCTTACTGGTGTCGACGAAGGATGATCCGAAGGCAACGACTTTACTGTCTTTCCAAGCGACGTTGGCAACAGCATTGGCAAAGGGAACGCCATCCTGAATGAAGATTAGATCCATTGCAGGGAAAGACCCGGATGAAGACACACATGGAATTGCTTAACATAGGCAAACTTCCCTGCACCTCCAGTAAACCCAGACTTGTAACCAACGCGGGCCGAGTCGAGATTAAGCTCTGATGTGATAAAAGAGATGGCAGAGTCATTGAGCAATGTCGTCACGAGAGAGCTCGTCTTTTGGACAGCTCCTTCAGCTCCAAATGTCTATTGTGTTCATGAAGCATTGTTGATCACCGTTTAATGTGAAGGAAACGTACTTTGTAAGTGCTTTTGGGTTGGAAGGTGTTGAGCTTGAGAGCTCGACCAACATTCCTAACACGGTGTGTTGCGTGCCTTGTGTAGATCGGCCAGGGTGCCGCGTGGGCTAAGGACGCGTAGATAGCGACAAGAAGGAATGAGAGAAATTTAAAGGAAGCCATTTTCAAAATAACAAGAATATACACGAAAACCAGCGTGTTTAAGTTGTAAAGCGTGAAAGAAAGACGTGAAGTTGAAGGAAATTGCAGGAGGGATCGTGGGCGGGACAACAAGTCGTGGCCTTATAACCATTGGGGGCAGGTGGCATTTGAACCGTGTGGGCCATATACAAAGGGTGGCCTTGGCGTTCCGGTTATGATTGCTAAGCTGATGGGCAAGTGTTCATGGAAACAATAAATGAGAAACCCACAAGATTCGACGACGCTCGTTGCGACGTTGTCATAACATTTTCTCCGCCCAAGAATATCCAAGACTCGAAATTCGGGTTCTTCCAAGGATTATAATTCCATGCTCATCCATATGTACATCGATGAGGACCCTACACGAGTTACCCATATAAGCGCCAGTCCTCAGCCAAATGCCGGTGTGGGAGAGTGATCAAGCCAAGGTTGGGGAACAATTGTAACTTCAACCGTCACATTTTTACGTCACGTTACACAACAAAGGATTTTTGCACAACGTTGAATAACAGGATTATGAATGATTTCGGTCGGCTTTCAACGATTTTTCAGGTAGAACATATCTCGGTGAATTATACATTGGTGTCTATGGTGTCGTTCTGGCGATTAATTCTTGAGGAGCGTTGTTAAATTTATTTGTCCATGTTATGCCTCCAGGCTGTCGCCATCATAATCTTCAGATCTTCCCTAGTTCGATCAGTCATCGATCAGTACTCCTAAGAAAGGCTGGTGCTGCGTGCGGCGTCCCCCTCGAGCTCTTGCTAATTTATGATCGGAATCCTCAGTGCTAACCCTATCATTTACGCCGCATCTTCTCCTCTGTGCGGGTCCTTTCCCCCTGGAGATGCAGGATGTGGTTACAGTCCTCAATCTGATTGTGATGAAGGGCGCTGATACGCACAAATAAAACACCTGCTTAGAGTGATGTAGGGGTGCACGAGTGTGAAATAGTTCCGCTGGGCCCAAAGCGAGCTCGCTTTTCGCGATCTCCGCTTTTACCAGAGTCGAGAAATTCGACAAGCGCAGTCAGCTCTCAATTCACAACTCGCAAAGATTTTGGTGCATAAAATGGGCCCGACGAGCGGATTTACAATTAAGCACTAGATTCTTAACCATACAACAGGAGCCAGTGGCCTTTGAGTAGCTCTAATGCGTTTATGTGCAACGGATGCTGCAAAGATGCTGTACAAATCATAGTGCAACTGGCGCTATGTTGATGCTGTTAACCATGGCCCCCTGACTTTGTGGGGTTCTCCTAGTAGATACTACCAGATACTACTGAGTACTCCTTCCGCGTTGCCTAGTACCAGCTAGTACAGGCTAGTACCCCGTACTAAACTCTCTTGATAGGCTTGGCAGGAACAAGTCAATACATATTTGCCACCAGCCTTCTAGCCAAACACCCAGACTTCATCTCGTCCAACAACCGTCCACATTGCACTGACATTCTTCACAATCTCTTGATACAAGCTTCCAATATGGACGATGAGACGGCAGAAATAGAACTAGTTCGTGTCTGGTGTTCATTCTGACATCTGGGATTGAAGGTGAATTTCAGCTAGAACAAAATCTGAACAAGACTCGTCAGATCTCGAAACGCATGATATGTATGTCTGGAGGATGGGCCTGACTTGTCTCTATGCTTACCTGACCAGCTATCCTTGACAGCTTCGATACCCGACTAGCCAAGCTCGAAAAGTCCATCTTACCACTCTACACCTCAACACAGATTCTAAACCGACGTGCTTCCAGTGCGTGATAAAACAAGTATAGTTGGCCCAGTCTGACCGTAATCAGACATCGATAAGACCCTTCTCAAGATTGATGAGGTGGCGGACAATCAGGGAGGTATTGCAGCTGAAGAAGCTCTGATTCTTAGAGGGTGAGTGCTGGGAATTCTTCAGATATCCACGTGAACTAATATCTCAACAGGCCTCAAGCAGGGCAACTCGATAAGTACAGGGACGCCCTTGAACGTCTCAATGCGAGTATTGCTTTCAAGTCTTCTGACCTGGACTCCGAAGAAACGGTAAGCTCTACCTCGTCCATCTCGGTCAATCTTATTTTGGCCTAGGCTCGTCTTGTAGAAACCGGAGCCAAGAAGCTCACACAACTATATACCAAACTCGTTGCCGAAGTCTCTTCGGGCTCTACTCCGTCTCCCGGTGTTGAATGGGCAATGGCCCCCTTCCCGTCTTCGCTCCTTGCAACCCTACGCCAACTGGTGGCATTTCTCCGTACACTTCCATTACCAACAACACACCCATCCCACCCTGCTGCCCCTGCTATCCTGGTGACCCTGAAAGATGCTCAACGTGGATACGCTGATATGCGAGGCGTTTGGGCTCAGAAGTGCCTGGAAAGCCAAGGAAAGCGCGTCATAGACAGGGCAGATACCATAGATATCATTACTGCTGGGAAAGAGTTTGGCAAATGGGTGGAGCTTATATTAGGCGTTGCTGAGGTATGTACAGGCGGGCCATTGCTAAAGCGTTTTTATGAAGCCATGTTACAGGACGAATATCAACTTCTCACGCAATTGACACCCATGATGAGCCCTACGTTGCTAGCGTCGTCCTTCAATGTTCTCCTTGGTCCTATTCTCACGCTTTTTAATTCCACCCTTACCTCACTTGTCTCACTGATCAAGAAGTCCCTACACAAGTACACTTTCTTGGCACTTTCGGCCTATGAAACACTGCTTAACCTCCAGCCTCAATGGGACGAGCTACTCTCGCGCCGTGGGTCAGAAGTTCGCGCCGATAGCAACGAGCTCAGGGATGGGCTACATACACTTCGCTCTGTTTGTCTGCGAAGCTTCCCCGAGTTCCTGGCGGACTTGAAGCTTGGTGCCATGGGCAAAGGGGGTGAACTTGTTACTACTGGATTGGCCGACTTTTCGTTATCGGTACGTCGTCAATTAGACCTTCGTTGATCGGGTATCGATATGCTCCCCTAGACTGTTAGATACATGGGACGACTGCCTGAAGTCCGAACCGCTGTTGGTTCTGCCCTGCTTACTCTCGGAGATGGGAATTGGAAAATGGGTGAGGGTGTAAAAGTGGGAAAATCAGCAAAATCGGGAGACAATGATGAGTCAGTTATTCTGGAACATTTCGTTTGTGAGTTCTTTTCGATATCTAGTTGAGATATTATCTCAGGCCCACTCAGATGACGTGGTAACGACGGCTGTCAACAGCCTAAATACGCTCTCTCGCACGTCAAGACGTCCTGCTATTGCATCAATATTTCTCCTGAATAACATATCCTACCTCCGTCATCACTTGATCCTTGACCCGTCCCATGCTGAACTATTCACACTCCTGTCAAAACCCACCCAGGACGTTCTCAACTCGAATTTCCGGACCGCCAAAGCAGCCTATTTCGACTCAAATTTTTCGCCACTTATGCAGGCACTCACAGACGACCCAAAGGAGAAGGTGAACAAGGCTGCAACAAAGGAGAAATTTACACGCTTCTTTGATCTGTTGGAGGAGGTGATGGAGAGACACAAAATGGCGAAAGTCATGGAAGACGATCCAGAAGGGAGAGAGGTTATTGGGGAGGAAGTCATTAAACTTGTAATTCCTTCTTTGCAAAGGTTTACACAGAAACATCGCGACAAAGAGTTTAGTAGAAGTGAGTGGCCCACATATCGTCAGAAACACATCCTCATCTCTTGCCTCCGCTAGATCCTCAGAAGTGTATGTCCCGTATGGTTTGGTGTTTTAAAAAAAACCAGCTGACCTGTTTATTAGATATCAAGATGTCAGCAGACGCAGTTGAAAATCAACTGAAGGGCATATTCAGATAATGTGGAGCCCTATTGACTAATATTCACTGCAACCTCATGTGTTTAAACCTACGATGTTGTTGGCTACCCTAGCGGACAACTCATAAATCAAATCTTTTCTAGTCACTTGATCACCGACCGGGGATATGTATGTCCCATGTTTAGCTGACTCCGCTCCCGTGTTCCTTCCGTCGAAATTAAACCGATGCAATCGTACCCCCGCAGATCCTAAACTTAGAAGGGCGCCGCTGCTTCTTCGTTTTTTGTGCGCTGGCAATGACTGAATTATCCTTGCAGCACATGCACTACCCCGCAGATAACTCGCAGGTAACGCTATCCCAAATAACAAAGGCAGGTGGCAATCTGTGCCTTTACCGCATGCTCGAATCGCCCCGCCCCACGTCAAGTTTCATATGTTTGGCGTTCGGAAGCCATCGCGAACCTTCTGCATGTACAATGGATGCAATAATCACGATATCGATGAGACCCAGACCAGGGCGAATGTTGCCACGTCTAAACGCCACGCTTAACTCCTTCATCAGACGTAAACCGGGAAGCGATTCGATCCATCCCACGTGGCCATTGACAAACGACAATTGAGGGATTGTCTTTTGTGGTCATCGTACATTCCACTGCCACCTGGGTAGTCCGTTCGACGCCCAATAATCAACATGTACGGCAACCTATCCGCACTGCTATTCAATTATATTCGAACATGGGTAAAACAATGAGTGATTCAAACATTCGTTGGGTCGCCGTCGAGCAGCAAGCTTCGAGGAGAGTTGTCGGTGGTTCGTCCATTCGGTGATCTCGTCCATTCGGTGATTTCGCAATATTAGCACGCCTATGGCCTTAACGGTCCGGTGCCCTCGTCCGATCGTATCTAAACCTTAACCTAAAAATAGCCATAGGTTTTTCTTCAGCCCGCTGGTGGGAGGTTTCGTCCAAAGATGAAAGAGCTACGGTACAATGGCCCGTACATTTTTTTGGACTTATCAAACCGTCCTCATCGTATTTGTGAACATGACTTGGTCACAGAGCCGTTTTATCCGGGATTCACCCAATCAAAACTCTATTGTCGGTCCCGAGCTATTCCTGTGGCATTCAAGCTGGATATTTACTGCTCCCACTCCAACACTACTTGCAATGTATTTGGTAAGCAGTAATAATTCGGCATAGAAATAGTCACGGGTCCAGAATACACGAAATATATGCGGGTGGATATCGAGTATTTCCTACTCTCTGAGACGAGTGTTCGTACTTGCGCCAAAGGTGTTGACTTTCGGACTTGGCCAGGGCCACCACTATCCTTTCGGCGACCCCATCCTGTTATTTGGTCAGTGTTATGGTATACTTATCGCTGCCACTTTTCAACAGGTCTTTTTTTAGCAGGTCTAAAAATTTCACTAACAACTTGCGAAGGACTCCATTTAGTCTGTACCAATGTGGCCTTGCATGAACGAGTGCAAAGATATCAGCAACTGCGAGACCGACAATCGTCCTATTGGCTGATGTTGAATGATAGGGCAATTCAAGGAGAGGTGCTCATATATGGTTCGTACGCCTGAATCTGCGATACACTGTACTCTTTAGCAACAACTGATGACCCCTGTTTTCATCCCAGTTCATAAAGTTAACCCTACCATCTGACGGCCCCTGCCAGCACACGATGTCCGGAATTATCCCCTCGGGGTAGGTGAACAACGCATATAAAGGCTAAACCTCACCTCACCTTTCGCTAAGTCTAACCAAAGTCTTCTCATCAAAATGGTCTCATTCAACAAATTCTTCACATCAGTCCTTCTCGCGATCGCATATGCATCGTCTACCCTGGCCGCGCCCTGGCCCGCAAATTCTAAATTCTCTACACACCGTCAGCGCAATGTTGGTCGCGACCTTCAGATCGAAGCGTTCCACCCGCCATCTACATTTGAGGTAAATTCGTGTTCTATAATTCCTTTGGCGTCCCGACGTGTACTTTCTTTTAGACTTTCGGCGGCGGAATTGACCACCCGCTTTCGAAGCGGGACGATCCCAGTATTGAAGATTCGGCCGTTGCTTTCACACAATCTCACCTTCAAGTCGATGCCAGTGCAATCAGCTTCAAGACAGGATTCTCTGGCGAAGCCGCAAAGCACGCCTTCCTCAGACAATCACACGCAAGTGGCCCCATTCGTCTTATTTTCGTCTCGCTGACTGTCCCTGGAATAGGATGGTGTACCTTTCGCTAATGCAGTCGCGAACGTGGCCTTTAACCACGATAACAAAGTAAATAATAGACTCGGGATAAAAACATAGACTTACGTGTTTGAACATAGGTTGTTGCATTTGGGTCTTCGTTTGTAAAACCAAGTTCGTCCTATGACCTCAACTAGTTCTAGCCCTCCAATAACAAACCCACCAGCGAGCATTGCTTCTTCGACTCCGTCCATTACGGTCGATGCGGCTATTACCACCGCTGAGAAGGCCCTTTCGGGAACATACAATAGCCACCCCGCAGGACTTGAATACTTTGCAAAGGCGGATGGTTCAGCAGCTCTTACTCATGTCGTTCAGATCAGAAATGAAGATGCTGGGACGTGGTTCGAAGCATTCGTCGACGCACACTCTGGAGATCTCCTTTCCGTTACCGATTTTGTGGCCAAAGCCTCCGTAAGCACGAGAATCCTTCCTTCTCTCGGTCGGAAGCTCATACCCCTGCATTTTATAGTATCGCGCATTGCCCCTCCAGGATGAGGTCCTTACCCAAGGGCTTACAGTCATGGCTGACCCTCAAGATTACACCGCTTCCCCAAGTGGTTGGCACAACACCGGCACGACAAACTCAACGTAAGTAATTGACATTCTTCATAATATGGCAATCAACCCACCTTGCGTTGATACTTAGGACAACAGCGTGAGCCACATTGCGAAAAAGCACTGCATTCATTCTTGACAGCTTGAATATAGAGGAAACAACGCCGTAGCTTATCTTGGCAACACACAGACTTCGACTTCGACTCAATCTTCTGCAGGGCAAAACTTCGTCTTTGTTCAGAACCCTAGTGCAGAGCCCACGACATCAGTCAATATCGATGCTGCACGCGTCAATGCCTTTTATGTGGTTAACTCTATCCACGATCTTACCTACAAGTATGTGTTTCATTCTAGTCGATTTCACAAGCTAACGCCTTTTTAGGTATGGATTTACCGAGGTACATACAGACTCCTCGTATAAGCTATCTTAACCTATACATGTATAAGGCTGCCTACAACTTCCAAGTCAACAACTTTGGAAAGGGAGGCGTAGGAAATGATCGTGTACTTGTGTCAGTCCAGAACCCAGGTGGAATTGATAACGCTGACTTTACGACTCCACCTGAGTGAGTAACATTAACACAAGGATAGATCTCGACTAACTGTTCGCAGTGGTCAATCCGGAGCAATGAGTATGTCAATTCGATCTTATTTCTCGATTGCATGCTAAATTTTCAACGAAGGAATGTTCCTATGGGACTATACCAGCGTGCGTTGAATATTTAAAGCCCCTTCCTCTTAATTGCAACTATTATCAATAGCCTCGGCGCGATGGGGCTCTCGAAAACGACATCGTCGTTCACGAAAACACCCACGGTGTTACCAACCGAATGACTGGTGGTGGGACGGGTCGGTGCCTGCAGACGACCGAAGCTGGAGGCATGGGCGAAGGCAAGTATTAATTTCTGCCATGTTCAAGTTTCCTTCATTCACCAATCGCTTTCTAGGGTGGTCGGATGCTATGGCGGAGTAGAAATTGTTATCCCTCGTCCTGATGCTCCCCTAACATTTCCAACAGTTGGACGGAACATACATCAAGTGCACTCTCTGACTTTGTTTTAGGGCCATATGTTATCAACAACGCAGGCGGAATTCGCACACACCCATATTCGACATCTGCGTAAATCATTTTAAAATCTACATGTTTCTTGGCTGATGCGCACGCAAGAACGGTCAACCCCTTGAGATATTCGAGTATTGCGAGCCTTAATGAAGTCCACAGTACGTCTTTGCTATCTCCACTTCAGATGCCGGACTTATCCTTTCCCTTAGATATTGGTGAGGTCTGGGCCAACATGCTCCACAATGTTTATGCCGCCCTTGTTACTGCTCACGGATGGTCCGCCACTGCTCGAACCGACCCGTCTGGCCCCGAAGGAAATATTGTCTTCCTTCACCTCTTCATGGACGCCCTCCCATTACAGCCGTGTAACCCTACCTGTTAGAAATATTTCTCTTCTCCTCCGACGCCATGTTTTCTGATCTTTATTCTGAAACAGTTACATCAGCCCGAGACGCTTGGATTCAGGCAGACGTTAACCGATATGCAGGAGCCAACAAGTGTATCCTATGGAAAGCCTTCGCTAGCCGTGGTTTGGGTGTGGGTGCAGCCCCTTACGTGGATTCTACCACTGTGCCCTCTGGTTGTTAACTTCATAATTCGAAATTGGTCAAAATATGGGAATTGGTCGAGGAAAGCATCTTGTAAAGAACCCACTATATAAAAATATTTTTTCTGCTTCTTCAATGGAGTTGTTTTGACAACATCTCACACCGGGATTATTTATAGTTCTGTTGATTGAAGGGCACTAAGCTCAAATATGTCCAAATATGTACAACAAATCCAAAATAGCCAATCGCTGGGCCACAACCAAGCCACAACACACGAGACTAATATTTTCTTGTCAGATTCCTAGGGCCCCCTTGATGAATAAATTCACTTGCCTCTCTCCTTCTTTCCCAGGATTGGTACAACTCCTCGGGGTTTACTGCGGCAATTGTCTGCTTTTCTCCACTCTTCCTGTATTTTGAGGTGCCTGGCGCTCCGTGCACACACGAACATTCCACCCCCCACGCGGGACATCTTAACGTACCGCCCTACCCATGCTTCACCTCGGCTTCTGAGGATACCGCACAAAGCTTTTGGAGAAAATTTGACAAGTATTTGGACTTATTTTTAGCTCAGATCAGGAACATGTGAGAGATCGACTCCTCTCGTGATAAGGATACCACCGAATCATGAGGGCTCATGTGTTCATCATTCCGGGTTGTTTCCGGTCCGCATATCAACTGGCTACGCTTAGACAGGTAAGTGAATCTCGCTTTGGATTTGTGAGTGGCACTGAATGATTTCAATTATCCGATCATTACACTAGATGCATAATCAGTTTCACTATACTGTATCCGACCGTCCATATACACCTTCTCAACTTTTTATGTTTGAAAGACGACTCATTGTATGAACAGTTATCCATTTTGGATAGCGAGTATCTCAAGCTTTCCATCAAGCGAATTCGGGAAAGTTGGCAACAACTGCTCAATTGGTATCCAGGAAACATAGTCATACCTTCTATTCTCCGCTACTTGATATCTGGATTTTGGCGCGTACAAATCATTTTAATGTCATGGGCCGTCTAGCCATATGTCATGATGATCATTTGGGACAAAAATGTCCTCATCTGATTATCTCTTTCTATGTGCATCATGCTTCTACCTTATTCCCGAACTATCAAGACACATGGCAGCTATCTAGTCGTCGAAGTTCTTGATGACCGATAGCTCGAGCATGTTTAGAACACTTATCGGGTATAATCTATTCTATTAGGTGTGTCTTCGCTGGATATTGTGAAATTCAAACCTGCCCCTGATGCTTACATTATGAACTTGCTGATATACGTGTCCAACGACTGGAAGAGTAAAACATTCCATATGCGTTTGGTTCTATGTCACGCTAGATTCAGAGTTCAACGCTGTCGCATTTTTCTGCGGCCATGTGTCACTGCATGCGGGCTAGTTCCTTCCATGGATTGCCAAACGGCACCATACTGGAAGAACTCTGAGACCGTATAAAGAGGAACCATTTTCATGAAAAAAAATCAGGCTCTGACTTCACAGAAACCCCCAAAAACCAACTCACTCTCAACAATGGTCTCTTTCAACAAATTCTTCACCTCGGTGTTCCTTGCAGTCGTCTACGGATCTACTGCCCTCGCCCTCGTAACTCCCTTGGAGTCGAGACACGCTACTCACAGCGTAAGAAATGTTGGTCGCGGCCTCAAAATCGAGTCGTTCCACCCCGTGTCATCGTTCCAGGTCAGTCGTATGCCGACATCATCCTGAATGCATAACTTAATTTTTGTAGACTTTCGGCGAAGGAGTCGACCACCCTTTGACAAAACGGGCTGATGCCACAATTGAGGATTCCACAATATCATTCGTCGAGTCCCAGCTCAAAGTTGATTCTAAAACCATCAAATTCCGCACTGGCTATTCAGCAGATGCCGCGAAACATGCATACGTCAGCCAGGTCCACGTACGTCCTGGACTGGGATTAAATTAACCAGTGACTTATCTTCGATTATGATCAGGATGGGATTCCATTTGCCAACGCCGTGGCCAACGTAGCATTCAATCACGATAACAAGGTTAATCATGGTGTATTCGCTATAGAGAGGCTATTTTTAACCGATTTCTATAGGTTGTAGCGTTCGGATCTTCTTTCGTCAAACCAAGTTAGCCTTCTATCTCTGGCTTGCAGGTCTCGTGCTTATATATTTCTCACTATAGAAAGCATCGCGTCCTCGACGCCGTCTGTCACTCTCGCTGCCGCTATCTCCACTGCCGAGAAAGCCCTTGACGGCCAATTCAACAACCACCCAGCAACAATCGAGTACCTCGCAAAGGAAGACGGTTCAGTTGTTTTGACGCACGTTATACAGATCCAAAACGAGACTGTTGGCACTTGGTACCAGGCATTTGTTGATGCCCATTCTGGGGAACTTGTCTCCATAACAGACTTTGTGACCCAGGCTTCTGTATGTCTTTCAGTGGTTATTATAACCAGAGGACGACCTCATCACTTTTTGACAGTACCTTGTTCTCCCGATTACCAAGGAAATCCTTACACAAGGCTTCGAGACCTTGACGGACCCCCAGGACACGTTTTCGTCCCCCTCTGGGTGGCACTCCACTGGAACGTCGAGCACCACGTGAGCCTGTCATTTGATATCAACTATAAAATCGGATTTTCATTTTCTGTACCACTTAGATCAACTGAGTAAGTAGACAAAAACCTGAGTTAGCGCAAAACAATACTGACATTGGCTGGGTTGTAGCGGAAATAACATTCTTGCATACAAGAGCTCTACTTCCTCGACTACGTCTCAGTCGTCTGCAACATTAAATTTCATTTACCCGCAGAGCCCCTCAACTGCTCCCACGACCACCGCTAACGTCAACGCGGCTCGTGTCAATGCGTTCTACCTTGGTAACTCCATCCACGATTTCGCTTACCGGTTCGTATTTCATGATGAATGTCTACCCTACCTTTTAACCAATTCATTATAGCTACGGGTTTACAGAGGTTCGGCATGTGCTTTTTATATCTAGGTCCTATCCCTGACGTCTCGGCTTTATAATAGGCCGCCTTCAACTTCCAGAACAATAACTTTGGCAAGGGAGGGGCACAAAACGATCGCGTCACCATCTCTATCCAGGACTCGGCAGGAACAAATAATGCAGACTTTTCAACCCCACCCGAGTCAGTGATGCAGGTTTCGTCTTAATTATCTCAGTTGACAAAGAATCTTTGTTTAGCGGTCAATCTGGACACATGAGTACGTATCAAGTCAGTTTGGTGTTCTTTTGATCTTACACAATTATACACAACAGGGATGTTCTTGTGGACCCTCACCTCCGTAAGCATTTGACCTGAGTGGTTTTCCTCTCGTTCTTATGCAGTTTATTTAGCCCCAACGTGATGGAGCACTCGAGAACGACATTGTGACTCATGAGTACACTCACGGTATCACAAACAGGATGACAGGTGGTGGATCTGGCCGATGCTTACAAACCACCGAGGCTGGAGGAATGGGCGAAGGTACATTGTTTTATCCCTAGATTATTATATGTAATACTAATGGAACGCCTGCTATATGAAAGGTTGGTCCGATGCTATGGCCGAGTAAGCTCTCAAATCAATTATTTCTCGGGATTTCCTTCTCAACGATGGCCATCTATGTAGGTGGACTGAGCACACGTCCAGTGCCGTTCCCGATTACGTGATGGGACAATACGTGATCAACAGCGCTGCTGGTATTCGCACACATCCCTACTCAACCTCAGCGTACGTCTACTTTATTGACCCAATAACCTTCTAACATCCCCCTTCTGCAGATCTGTGAACCCTCTCCGCTACTCTAGCATCAAAGCTCTCAATGAAGTGCACAGTAAGTTACATTAAAACTAGCAGTCGTCTCAGCCTTTGACCCGTAAATCAAGATATCGGAGAAGTTTGGGCTAATATGCTTCACAATGTTTACGCATCGCTTGTGTCTGCTCACGGATGGTCGGCAACAGCCCGCACCAACCCTAATGGCACAGAAGGCAATGTTGTATTCCTTCACCTCTTCATCGATGCACTTGCTCTCCAACCTTGCAACCCCACATGTAAGTTTTACATCTATTGTGACATACCCCTACTTATCTATCACATTCCTCAGTCGTCTCTGCTCGTGATGCCTGGATTCAAGCCGACGCTAACCGTTATGGTGGAGCTAACAAATGCACTTTATGGAAGGCATTTGCAAGCCGTGGTCTGGGTGTAGGCGCATCTGGCTTCACTGATAGCAGCACTCTTCCTTCTGGCTGCTAGGGGCCGCGGATCGATCTACATAATAATATGTATGGCAACCAGCCTTGTTTTGTACTTATATCTTGGTATTTGGGTTCAACGGGAAAATGATCAACTTTTTTGCCCGACGGCTGTATTTAATCAGACAGGGAACAAATCAAACTCAAAGTGTATGATATCAAATAGGACCAAGGGTACCATGAGAATATACTTGAAGCTCGCAACTCAGACAACCCCGGAATATTAATGTGGAAATACTGTACTCGAAAGCCGTCACCCAGCATGTAAACCATCAAATTTGACAGATGGGTACCATCATAAATTCGTAGTGATTAAAGTTGTTAGTTTTTCTGTGATGTCGCGAGTTAAATCGAATGCATTTCCATGGGTATCCATGTACAATTGACTACATTACATAGCACGTATGTAGCCGAAGTAGCTATACCATCTGACAAACTGATCAAGAGACAAACATAGACTGTATCTATTTATCCATGTGTACGTGCTTCATTACCCACGTGATTCGGCCCAACGGACCGACACTGATATGATATCTAACGCTGTCACTAAATAAGTGCTGTCGTTCGGACTTCAAGCATCTTGTCACTTGTTTCAGGTTGCTGGCCTTCTATGCAT
>CEMJ01392999.1:18092-35357 GCA_900068955.1 Clitocybe nebularis | reverse complement strand
CCCCCGTTGGACACGGAAGGATCGCCGGAGCGGCCCGTACGAAAATTTGCCATCATCACTCGACCACGTATTCATATACAAGACAATGAGAGTACTCCACCCATATCATCTCTTTCTTTACTAGTGCCATGAGGGATAGATCCTTACAATGGCTATCGATTGAACACAAAGAATATTTCTCGTTTTGGTAGATCTGGGTCTAAAATGGGTCAATGTGGGCGTGGATTATTGTCGATTTATCTCTCGTGACATCCAGCTGGTCGTTGGTTTTTCCTCCTATTTAACGCGGGAGTGTAGAGGTGAATCCAGCCAAATCTATATTGATCAGTGGCCATCATGGCGATGAAACCCGATTGTGAGTATCTATTAATGTACATCCATCCTATGTGCTAAACAGTGTTCATTACGATAAGATGTGATACTGGCGGGTCCTAAAAACGAACTCCTAGATAGTACTACTGAACAGGACCAAGGAACTCAGTCTGATAATCCTGGAGTGGGCAACCAACCGGAGGCTGGGTCTGCACCTAATGAAGGGAATGAACAGGATAAGGTCGATTTGGACACTCAAGGTGGTGAAGGCGATGGTGATCAAAGCGATGGAGGTGATCAAGGCGACGAAAGTGATCGAGAGGGCGAGGATGACGCGTACGACTCAGCCCCGGGGCTTACTGCCAGAGATTTAAGTTTTCGATTGGCCCTTTTCCAGGCAGGCTACGACGTGTCGAGGATCCAGCCTGATGGCACGCTCGATGAGGAGGCAAAGACGATCCTCAAAGCCAAGACCACCCGCATGCGCACGATATCCCGGTGGTGGCCACGCGATCCCAACGGCAAATTCATCGAGCCGGGGAACAGTGCTACAGGGAAAATGACGTCGAACGGCGTGCAGCTGTGGGGTGCTACCATCTACGATTTTTATCGCTTACACCGTTTTGCGAAAATACCCAACTACGTAACTATGTCGACTGGGAGCAAGTTGGCGGCGTGGATGAAGGAAAACGGGGAATTGGACTTTGCGGCAGAAGAGATCGCGGCAGCCGAGGGGGAAGAGGATCCAAAGGAGGTGCCGCCTTTTGATATCGCGGAGCTTATTCAGACTGCAGAATTTGCCATCTCTATGGATATGGGAGGGAAGTCGGCGTTACCTGAAGGCGAGGATATAAAAATGGAAGAAGTGAAGGAAAACCCAGAGGTGGAGCCGGTATGTGATTGACTAAGCTCTCGGTACATTTATCGTATAACTATGAACCGTCCAGTCCCCATTCGATCCGTCTTGTTATCCGGCACCTTGGCCCATTGTTCCCTTCAGCTATGGTGCCCCGAAACTCCAGAAGCGTATCCCCCTCCGCCGGCTCCCTCAGAAGCTTATTATCCACGACCCATGGAACCTCCTTTCTGTAGAGATGCCCAGCGGTTCTGATGATGAAAGCCCTGATTCCGACAGTCCTGATGGTGACAGTCCTGGTGTTGACAGTCCTGGTGTTGACTGGACTGAGAAGCCCGACGTCACCCATGTATACAATCTCCGCCTTTCGACCAAGGCCAAGGAACGTATAGCGGCCGACGACGTGGAGGCAGACGAATTGGAGGCCAAGCAGGGGGGCGGATGTGGTCACTCTGGGAGGGAGGGGATTATCATCTCTGCACCTGAATTGAAGCCCGGCCCTATTGAGCCCCCCATAGAGATTGTGAGCCCACCTGCACCGCGTCAGGGTCCCATCGCGGAAGCCCATCTATACCTCTCCCCCGCTCACAAAGCGGGTGTAGGAAACCACTCGGTTGTGTATCATGCCGAATGGGAGGTTCCTCGGTCAATGTTGATGCCACACACCCTCTGCACCCAATGTTCTGTAGAAGACGCGCACAGAGTGGTGGCGGAGGAAGACGGGGAAGACGGGTCACGGAAAGCAGAGCAGTGGAAGGAGAAGAGCGCGACGGTGAGGTTTGTTGAACGTGTGAAACCAGCAATTACGTTTGGGGTGATGCGTAGAGAGAATATCAGGGCCCCAGGTGACCAAAAACCTGATTCCACCGAGGATGAGGAAGGTGATTTGTACACCCTAAGCCAGGGGGAGAGGTATAACGACGTGGAGTTTGACGGTCCTACTCGACCCATCTCCACTAAAGTTCCTTGGCAGTCCCCCGATGCTCCATATACTACCGCGTGCGTTCACGAACGCTCCGTACGCCCGTCAACAGCGAGAGTCCGTGTGACGGCCAAGTTGTCTCTGCAACACGACGGACACCTTGCTACGGAAGCGAGGAACTACCAGGCGTTTCCGGACCACTTCTTCGAACATTGGAACGGGTTTAATTTGACTCCACCACTACACGACCCCACGCCTGTGGGAGCGGTTGTTCCCCAGTTCTATGGGTTCTATAAGCCTGAGGCGGGGGAGTCGGGGGGCGAAGAAGGGTCTTATCTGAGCCCGGTGATGTTATTGGAGGATTGTGGGGTTCCTATTGATCCTGAAGACCTCAATATTGACGACAAGTAAGTCGTGGCTGTGATGCAGCACCTGGAACTGACGTTTACTGAATTCTTTCGAATAGGAATGAATGTGCATCACTATATTATCGATTCCATCATGCAGGGTGGGTGCACGGCTCTGTCGCCCAACGCAATATCCTGGTACAATCAGGGCCTTTGACTATGGCCCCGATATATCGCATTGGAAATGTTCGAGGAATAGACAGACCAGAATTGTCCTTTCGGATTATTGATTTCGGGAGAAGCTTCGAGGTTACAGATGAAGGCTCGGCGCTTATATTTGAGAACTCGACTGTTGCAAAGTTGTTTGAATTCATGTTATAAATACGTAGTGTAGCAGTTGTATGATATTGCAATCCTTTTGGCCTTTCGAAACCAGGTTTCTGGTGGACATGATAAAACAATGCAGAATACTTTTCTGCGGCCGGCAAATAATTCAGATTTGATGGCTTGGCAAATGGCAGCATTGTCCTCTAGGCCAAACAAAGCCAAAGGTTCGACTTTGGTGGCCTCCCATCACTTGCATTGTTGGATTTCCGTGGTAGCAAATGGTATAACTTCCAATTTCTCTTATATATCCCTTCACTAAACATTAAACATGGTGAGCATTTCTTCCTTACGCCTATTATCTTCTCTCAATGCAGGATAAGGCAACATATGGCCGGCATAGACAATCTATCGCCGACATAGAACAGGAACTCCACAACATCTTCAATCAACACCCAGACTCACATGTAAATGACGCGGGAGAACCCGTCATACCTGCGGACGCCCTTGTCGATGTCTTTCGTGCATTCTCAGACGTGTATAATGGCGTCCAGCTCATGACCAACGAAGAAACCGAAATGCTCAAGCACTTGCTTGCTTCCAACCCAGGCCTCGAAGTGACCCCCACGATCCTTCTGGGTTTCATCGCGGAGAAGACTAAGCATAGTCCGCCGCGTAGCCCTTTTACCGATGCAGAATTGGATCTCCCAGACCGGGGCCGCCCGAATGACCGTGAGGATGGACACCAACGGTCTTCGAGCAATGAATCCAACGGAACAGCTGCCTTCCATTCCTCTGGTAGTCGAAGATCCTCTCGTGGTCCGCCGCAGACCCCCACGTCAGCAAAGTCTCCGTTTGACGCGGAAAGGAGACAACGTTCGACTCCATTGGTCAATAACGCGCCTTCAAGCTGGGCCAAACGCCCAGCCCCTGCACATAGACGAAAGAGTGACGCTGGAAGTCGTAGCGATTCAGAGGTCAGATTCTGGCAGTCCCTTATGCACCCTACGAAGCGCCTGAGCTAATATGATATCTAGTCTTTCTCTGAGAGCCCTAGCGCCTTTGGCCGCACTCCGGGCCGCACGCGTGCACCCTCAAACCCAACGTCCCCATCCGCAATGTCCGTCGACCTCAACACCTTTTCTCCCATCGGCTCCCCTCCCATGTACGGGCGTACACCGTCCCGGCCACACTCTCGGGCGCATTCCCAGCCCCAATCACACTTTAACAACAATAACAGCACGGGTAGTGTTGGGTATCACTACGGATCCCCAGGAAACGAGCGCGACCGGGAATATTCATCGCCAGACGATAATGACCACACGATCGACGCGAACCCGCTGTACGATTTCCGCGGCCAGCGAGACGACAACGCGTTCATCAAGTCTATCTCATCCCTACCTATGCCCCGTTCCTCGGAGGATTCGGACTCGGACATGGAGGACTCGTCATTGGGTCTTGTGATGGATCGTTCGGCGGCTAGCTCGACGGTGTCGATGGAACCCTTGGACCGGCTTGATGTTCTCCAGAGAGCGAATGCGGAGCTTGGTCGGAAGTTGATGGAAGCGGAAAGGACGCTGCAGAACAAATTGGCAGAGCATGAGTCTGAGCTAGAGGAAATGCAGGGTCGATTAGAGGAACTGAGGGCTGAATTGACTGCCACAAAACGGGAGGAGAAGGAGTTGCGTTCAAAAGAGGTGGGTTCCTTTCTTTTCACACGTGACGGTGATGTTTACGCGTCGTAATAGCGGCAAAGTCTGGCTCAAATAGCAGCACTGGAGAGTGAGGTTGCGAAAATAGCAAAGAACCTGGAAAATTCAAAAGCCTCTTATTCAAGCTTAAATAAGAAGTTTTTAGATCAATTCTGTGCGTCTACAAGGTTTTGCATGTGTATGAAACTTCATATTACTAAAGCTTTATTCGATATTAGCCCAGACCGAGACATACCGCGACGTTATCCGCCAGCGGGATGAGTTGATCCGCAACCTTCACGATGCTGCTTCGCTCCACGAAATCGAGGGCACCAAATGGGCTAAGGAGTACGAGCAATACGAAGTGCGCATGCAGGGACTCGAGACGGAGCTCTCATTGGCTCAAGATGCACACACACAACTGGATGAGCAAAAACAGGAGAACTTGCTCTTGAAGGAAACCATTGATAGGATGAGATTTGATATGGACGAGATGCGGAACAACGCGAACGCTGTTGGTGGTGGGAGCGGGCACTCGAGTGCTACGAATTCGGTGAGCAAGAGCCTCGGGGCAGAGCTGCTGGGGAAAATGAAAGGCGGGTGGGGGATGGAGAGTGATGAAGAGGACATAGAGGAAGGGGAGGAAGATGTTCCCATCGAAATTGAAGAAGGGGAAGATACCGAAGGTGAAGATGTTATTCAAACAATCATCACGAGAAAGACGCGGGTACGTTTCGATTTTGGCACAGGATGGCAATATCTACTGATGGAGTTGGTTTGTATGTGCAGAAGAAAGTTGCTAGTCGTGCAAACCAGATCGAGACGAGGACGTTTGAAGAAGTTAAGGAGTATTCCGACAGCTCTACTCAGTACGATCCGACCATTTTCGCGGTTTCGCACAACACGCAGACAGATCCCGAGCCCAAGATCATTACTGCGTCATTCAGCACTCAAACCGAGGCCCCGACTGTCGAGGCTTTCGCGATCCAGACAGACCCCGAACCCGTACCAGTCCCCCGGGTCACAATTGAGATGGAAATCCAGACAGAAGTCGAGACGGAACTGTCTAGATCGCCCTCGCCCCAGAACGACGAGAGCTTAGCATCGTCAAGCTCGACAATCATGCCACCAACACCTAAAGCAAAACCTCAACCTCTCGAGCAGCTCCACGCCGATCAGCCACCAGCATACAATCAGATCAATGCACAAGAGCTGGAACAGCGCGATTGGCGTGTGATCGCCGAGACACTGAAGAAATGGCATCCCGGCGTCAAAGTGCCCGTCGAACCCGTCGAGGGGGGTATTTCAGAGGATGTCGTCGAAGAATGGAAGGCACTCAAGGAGGAGCTCGGCGTGGAATGCCTGGTCATCGACAAGATCGTGGGCGCTTCCGCGAAGTCAGGCAACCCCCGTTCCCCCAAAGACGGGAAGGCGCGCCGTGGCCGGTTCTACAATATCTATAACACCTATGTATATGGCGACAAGAACGTCCCGAGCTTACCCACGGGCATCGCAGGTCAGGTGGCGATGTGGATGGGAGCTTCGGCCCTGGTATTCCTTGCTGTCAGTCCGTATATGGCACCACATTATTCCGTGCCAGGCGGCCCAACCTACTACGATCGCTCGGCTTGGAATAGCTTCAACTCTATGCAGGCGGCCGGAGAGGGCTTCTCGCCTGATGGAACTGCCGCTGTTTGGAGTTTCCTTGGCCGCGTTGGTGGAGGTGCAGCTCGCATTGTGCGAGGCTGGCCTACATGATACGTGTCAATACATGCTTCCCCCCTCTTCCCCCCACCCCCCTGGCCCCTTTACCCCTTTCACCCGGCCAGTTCGCTTTCATATACATATGCCCTTAACATTCCCATGTTACATGTCAACACTCTTTTTATCCCACAGGTCATGCGACGCAAGCCACCACCACTCATTCATCATACCCCATCCATGCTTCCCTTCAATGTCTTTATTATGCTCATCTGGATATTTATCTCTCTGGCTTCTTAATGCTGTTGTGCAACCGTGTAAACTACTGTACAAGTGCGGACACTTATAGCGTCATCTAGCAAGACTAACTAGTAATTACTCTAATACAAAGTCCGTTTTGTGAACAGAGAAAAGAAAGAATCTCTAAGCTGGGAAGAAACAAGTCAATGAGTGACAGTGCCAGAATTGACGGAGTAAATGGTATCATGTGAAGATTGAAGAAAAAAATGTCCCGAGGTCCAAAGAATCTAAAAATGAGAAGGAAGTAGGGATGTAAGAGCCCAATCGGATCAATCCTGCGTCTGTGGACGTCTTCTAGGGGAGAAGGTAACAGCGTTCTCTTGATCATCGCTGTCATCATCTCCTGGTTCGTCGTCGTCATCATCGTCATCACTCAGATCTCCGCCGCTCTGCCACTCTTCATCGTTACCAAGTGCACTCGCGATGGTGGAAGAATCTTCGTCGAAGCACGCGGGTCCGTATTCCCGTTCTTCGTCATCGAAGTTGTTGGGTTCGTTCGGACTTGCAACATTCGAGAGTCTTGACGGGGTCCTGGGCGCGAAGGGCTGCTCGCCGTAGCCGCCCGCCCCCACGTTCATTTCGCGATCGTTCAGTTCGTGGAGCGAATTCAAGCTGAGGACTTCCGCGAATTCCAAGGGCTGGTCACCCTGACCCCAGCTTGAGGCTCTCCTGTCGGCAGTTAATGGCCCACTAGCAACATGTGTTAGCCTGTGCATTCGAAGTGCCTCTTCGCTCTTTCTGGTGGCTTGGATTCCTTGATGGCCAATGTCGCTGCGGTATTGGATGCTTGCATTCGATGATGATGGTCCCGCCGTATCGGTTGGGGAAGGACCATGCGGTGAGTATTTGTTGGGTCGCCAATGCGAAATGGAGTTGAGGAAGAACGCAAACCGGGCACGCGGCTTGTCACTGACCGGGCTGGACTGGGAAGACGCATTGTTGCTTTTCTGATCCATTAGGAGGCTTACTGATCCACGTCGCCGTCCTTTTGGAGTTTGTTCCATAATGGCAGAGGTGCTGGCGCTTGAGGGGCCTGGTCTTGATATTGGCCATCTCTCGATGGACTTTGACCGGAGGCTTTTCGAACTTGGGTGCTTTAGAGTACGAGGTTCCGCGGGCCGTTTACCCTTGTCACGTTTGGCATGGGATATGGTCTTTGATACACCCCTAGAGTCTTCAAATGTGTGGCTCTCGTGCCTACGGACCCTAACATGGGGGTCGGACCGGACAGCACCCCGACCATCCTGGTCATCAGAATGGGAATGGGAATCACGCGACCGACGGAATATAGATGAAATGCGCCGCGAGATCGCCGCACCCCAATTCCACCTGAAATGAACTGAAGACATGGCATCGGACGTTTCGTCGACCGAGACCTTGATCTTATTCGTAGGCGACGTGACTTTAAGCCATTTCTCTGGTTCGGGGAGATCACGGAGAAACCAGGGGTTGCTCTGTAAAGCAATGTAAGACGCAGAGGGTTAGACCACATCTTTCTGACACGCGACACAACTTTACAAATACGAACCTTGACTTCCTCGAGGGCAATGCGGTGTTTCACATCCTTTTCCAGAAGATCACCGAGAAGGCATAGAACCGTGGCGCCCTCGGTGGCGTCCCTTACCGGATGCCGCCCGCCAGTTGGTACTTTATCTGAGCCCATGTAGTCTTCGACCGTCCAATCATGATTGCAAATGGAGTTGTAAAGGCTCCATTCGGACGCCGGAGTCGCAGGGTCGGGCACGAAGGGTGTCTTACCAAAAAGGAGACAGTACAGCGTGACTCCAAGAGCCCAGATATCGATGGACTTTGTGATAGGTGGCCGTTTTGGATTAAGCGTCGAGAAGCTCTGTGATGTGGCAACATGAGCGGCGACTGAGCTGCTAGCCGCAGGGACATCCGAAAGTGAAGAGGACCCCATGGATTCCTTTGTTGAATGCTCATACACGATCTCTGGGGCTAAGAAAGAGGGCGTACCAGCCCTCCTGGTCAGGTCAGAGTCATCCAGGAGAATAGGGTCCTGAGGATCTTCCTCGACGCCGTCCTTACCAGCAGCAGCAAGCCGCTGCGCATATGAGAAATGGGAGACGCCGAAATCCGCGATTTTGACCTGGCGGCGGTCGTCGGTCCATAGAAGGTTAGCAGGCTTGATGTCCCGGTGGATGATACCTTGATGGTGAACTGTTTTGTTACGGTTGAAAAACAGTACGCCGCATTCGATTATAGTTGTATACATACGATACTCGAGGCCGAGAATTGCATCACGAATGATACGCCTTGTCTGTTCTACGCTGAGAATAGGTTCTTCTTTCTCGTTTCTCCATTTCACCTCGCCACCGGCAAGGTATTCCATAACTAGATAGATGAAAGAGTGAGCGTTACATGTTGACACAAACGGACATAGAAAATGATGTTGATACCATCGCTGCGCCTATAGGACCCCCAGCAACCATATCAACCGGTTAAGAGGCTTGTAGTGGCTCTACTAACGAACACAGAAAACATAAAACTCACCCATGTAAATTTTGTCCTTCATTCTATCGTCGATAACTTCATACAACCTAACAACATGCGGATGACGACACTTTTTCATGATTGCAATCTCCTTCCTAATCTTAGCCTCCGTCGTGTTTAGTTTGTCTGCGAGAGGTGTATGTCCGGACGTGGGAAGGCGCTGTTGTTTTAATCGTTTGAATTGTTCTGCTCTGGGATTTTCGCGCTTGACGGATTTCATAGCCTATAGAGAATGTATATTTAATCAGATTATAAAGCACGCGCATCACAGCTTTGACTGACAACTGGGATTCGACGGTCAGGGTGGCCTTGACGATAGCGAGGGTTGATTTTGTAACATAAATATACCTCGCCATGTTGACCACCACCAATTTTGGCGTGGCGTGTATAGTTATTGAGCATTGGTCTGCCTTCGTCCATATATGCTTCTAGACGGTCGGTGGTTAAGACATCTCCCTGGGGGTCGAAAGGAGCATTTGAAGGAGGAATTGAAGTCTGTAGAGGATCTGGTCTTGCAGTCATGTTGTGAGAAGTTTCATGGGACGATTCTGAAGAGAAAGTAAGTCTAGAATGTGGACGGAAGAGCTTAAGTTAAGGATAGTAGAATTGCAGAAAGGAGTCTTTTGAAGATCATGAGGAAATGTCCAAAAACGAATTGGTCCGACGGACCCCAGTCACTCTTTCATAATCCCTTATTCAATCTTCAATTCAATTTACATTTATTCGTCTATCATCACCATCCCTGAATTTAGAACTCTCCCCAGTGGCAGTAGCCATCCTTGCTTGGGTCCTTCTTAGCGAGCGCAGACACACTTGTTCTCTTCTTTTACATCCCCCATCACCTGTAACCCAGAAACATCAGATCTATATCGCCAGGCGGAATACGTCAATGTGATTTCCCGACGCAGCATGTCAACTCATGGTGATGACTCCAATGCAAGGGCTTCTATAAAGCTTCCTCGCATGATATGACAGTAATCGGCATAAGACGGCGCGTGGCAAGATTGATGTAGGGTGGTGATGGAGCAAGGGCACAAAAAAAAGGGGGACTTACTGATTCGACGTGCCCTCCGCATCCCTGTCAAGGGAAAAGGGGCGTCAAAATTCAATTTTAGTTTCAGCGTCTGGTCTCGAAAGCACACACGGAAGGATAAGAATAAAACTTACAGCCCAAGTGGTTTTTCCACACTTCTCACACTTAACTTGGCGGCAAAGGTTCACGGGAGCAGATACAACATATTGGGCCATTGTTCCGTGCTGTAAAGATCTCAATTTCTATCATCCCACATATGAGAAGCCGGAAGCGAGGCACATACTCACCAAAAGAGTGGGCGTTATGTACAAGAGTCCCGACCTTTATTCTAGCTTTGATCTATAGAAGTCTGGCGATGATGGGGTTATAGTGGATATCAATTTTGCCAGATCCCATCTACTTTTATATATGAGCCAATGTCTTTCTGCGGCTGAGTCATAAACGTTACTGAACCACGGGACTTGTCAATAATTATCAATAATCATGAGCATGACCTCGCATAACTTTTATAAATCAGGCTGTATGGTCTCCCGCCGTGGACGACCACCGGCTGGACTCTCTTGGGACCTCTTTCGATCGATAAAAATTCAAGGTTTAAATCGAATTCAGTCGAAGTTTATTTAAGTCAGAGTTTTCCCAGCACGTCACGATCAGATCCATAAAAACAGCTATTAGTTTCGAAGCCAAGTCTCTCACCGAGATACGCCCGTGCCCTTTAAATTTAGCTACTGATCTTTGTCGCGCGGGCGTCAAGTATGACTTGGCGTATCCTTCTAATCGCCTCGTCTACGTCTTTATCTTCCGGTAAACTGAAAGCCGCACGGACATATGCGGTCTTGCTCCCGTTAGGTAGAAATACCGTCCCAGGGAGTGCAAGAACACCTTGCTTGACTGCCTGCTGCTCAATGATGACCTTGGAGTCGCCGTCATTACCCTCGATCCCTGGGTTATCATTCAAGAGCAATTTAAACCTGAACAAGGGTGAAACCATTAAAAGCTACTCGCATCTATCGATCAGTCGTGTCTGATACGCACCAATAGAACATTCCCGCTTCAGGGGTTGTCCATTCCGCCAAACCTGTGAGGTGTGTTTTCATGGCACGCTCGAACACATCCCGCTTCCTGCGGTAGAAAGCTGATATGTTGTCCGAATTTGTCATGAAGCCCTCATAGCCCCACGCCTCCACCAATTTAAATACTATCATCTGCGTGAGAGAGGGTGTCTGCAGATTTGATGTTGCCGTCTATCAAAAACAGACGTTGTGATAGGAAGTGAACATTTGATTTTCATACACGTGAAAACAGCAGGGCTGAGCACGTACGTGTCGATCGATGGCGTCAAGCAGGGGCACTGGTCCTGAAGCAAACCCGATTCGAATGCCGGCCGAGACGAGTTTGGAAAGGCTATCAAATCGGAGGACCCGGCCGACCTCTGGTTCCTCTAGCTCAAGTGCGAAATATGATGGAGGTCTGGCCGCCTCCCCATAATAGATATAGAAGTATGGGTCATCTATGGAAATGATTACGCGGTAGTCGGGGTTAACAAAGTGCGCGGCGCACCTTCCAAAATTATAAAATCATGCTCTCGGGCAAGCCGAAGAACCTCCTTACGCCGTTCTAAAGTAGCTGTCATCCCGGTCGGGTTGCAGCCGTACTTTTGACATATTAGGGCAAAAACAAAACAGATACTCAAAGTTTGCGTACGCACAGGGACAGTATATAAAACTTTTGGTTTTGGCTTTCCAGAAGGCCAGCTTTCCAAAATGGAGCGCAAAGAGCTAGAGCTTATCCCTTGGCTGTCCGTCTCTACCTCTGTGGGATATTCCCATCAGAATCAAAGCAAGGAATACAATAGATTTAGCGAGAGAAGCCGACCATGCGAAAGCTGGACACTGACCAATCTGATGACAAGGTAGATCTGTGAACATCGGAATGACCCCGCTAGATATTGAAAACATGATGAACAAAAGCAGATCTTGCCGCCCATTGAATTATTCACTCACGCGTAGACAGGCGACTCGACGAGCACATAATCCCCCGGATTGATCATTGCGGTGATGGCCTGCAAAGGAAGTCGGGATTAGTGAATTCCGAAGTGTCGTTACTGAAGTTAAGAATATACCTTGTAAATCAGGTCCTGGGATCCTGCCCCAACCGAGACACGCCATCCTTCGTCCTTCTTTCTTCCATGCATGAACTCCTGTAGTCCATCAATCCAGTCAGTGAATTGCTTTAGGCCAGATGTGTCCGAGTATTGTAAGCTTTGCGCCAGATCCTTCCCATCGATTTTAAGAACAACCTCTGAATGGGGATCGGTGGGCGACCGCGATGTGAAGTTGAACGAGGTGAACGGGAAAGTGCTGGGGTTAGGTTTTCCTGCAAGTAGGGATATGAGCCCAGGGGTGCGTTCCAGGGGGAACAGACCACGAACTGACAATCCAATATGAATGTCAGCATGTGAAGAAGTTAATAGAGCATTTCGCGGTACGAACTGGGACTGGGCTTGCGATTCTTGGCGACGTTGGAAAGGAATTTGATATAATAATCTGGTGGTAAGTGTTTGACTGCCCTGGCTTCTGGGGTCGTTTGGATGCCATCAACTTTCGGGTCGGTTACCTGAGAGATTAGCGCTGGTCAGGTCGCAAGTTTGGTAAGAATTTGGGGGTGCCCATGCCGTACCTTGCCGCTTTGGGAAACTGCACTATTGGCGAGCTGTTGGGATGTAATTGGAGTTGACATGATCGTGCCCAATGTTGGTCAAGTCTTGCAGGGTAGTGCAGAAATGTTACTAGAAAAAAGAGTTGCTTATATAGTTACTACCCCAAAATTTTTTTGCTTGTGGTCACGGGCTGAACCAGCCACACTGGGCCGAACCTGGGGTAGAGAACTAGTGTATACTATTTGAAAGTGTGGATGATGGTGAAACTGATTACACGAGTGAAAGTGATCAAGATGAGTTTCTATATTTATCAATTTGGCGACACGCGGATGCCGAATGTCTGACTAAGCATAGCCAAAGGCCCGACAGCCCGCCTCACAGCCACATCGGCTTTCCGAATATAGCACCTTCGGGTTTGCATAAAACTTAGTGACAACCATTCCATGATACCTTGCCTGTCTCTCAGAGCTCGGCCGCAACAATACGAGTTGAATCACTGATCAACGGCTTATCATTAATTCGCCTTATATATTGAAGTTATATATTCAGCATATTTATGCAAAAGGGGCATCTTCCTTAAGTGTGGTTGACGCTGCGCTGCGTGAAAATAGGAGGATCGTCTGATTTATTCTATCCAGGCTTCTGCGCCACAGGCTGTGCGTGCTTCAACTCGGAACAGGGTTCCCTCCCTATTGACATACAGCTCGATGGCTGGTTCAAATGATCATCAAACTCATATTTATATTGTTCACGTCTTTACAGCTTGTCAAGTGATAGAAGCCGAGCTGGTCAACACGACACAAATAAGGCTAGCACAGACCTTCCCATCCAGCTCAACACAAAATAATGGATCAGGGGCCTGGAACTACGTGCAAGCAGCCGGTTATTCCCGCGGTCGCTCTCCCTGTAACCGTGCAAAGTCAGTCACCTGTCTTTGACTGACAACGTACCTATTGGTTGTGTCGATTGCCCACGCGATTCGAGTACAACATGATCCGAGAAGGCTCGCCGCAAGGTGGGTATTTGCGTCAAGGACTTCGGTTCGAATTACGAGGGGGGCGCTATGAATTCCAAATTTAGGACGAAACCAATCGTCAATCTCATCAGGACAGGTGCAAAAAAGGTCAGTCTCGCCGTCTGAGATATCTTTCAATAGTCTACCGGGAGGCCTCGGGCAGGGGAAGTACATACGTAAAGGCTAATATGAACGTTCAGTCATCATGCTTCTCCGGATCCCACTTCACTTGGCAGAAGTTGGTCTTGGGAGAACATTGGGCCTATGTTCCGTGAGTACTGGGACCTCACATCAATGGTTGAAACAAGGTGCATACACACCCGTCTTAAGGCCGAAGCCATGTTCTGAAGTTATAAGCCGCAGTTGCGTCTGTATTATCATAATAAGTATGGCTATCGACCTCGTGAGAGGTAAACAATCATTGTGTACACGATACCGAGGTCCTCAATCCTTCCTCCCGGGTTTGATGCATAGATTTTCTAGGATCTAGTCAAACTCCGCGCCGTTACTCGATCAGATTTCACGGCGCAAAAGTAACACACACATCCAGATCTGCATCCTTTACTGAGATAGATGACTGAGACTGGGCGTGTAATTGGCAAATCAAGGGGGGTTGGTTGCCGCACGGGCATCGAGAATGACCTGGCGGATCCTCTTCATGGCTTCTTCCACGTCTTCCTCGCTTGTGAGACTGAAAGCTGCGCGTACATACGGAGTCTTGCCTCCATTGGGGAGGAATCCAGTTCCGGGAACTGCAAGCACACCTCGCTCCACGGCCCTCGCCTGGAAAACCGCCATAGAATCACCATCATCTCCATTCGTATTAGGATTCAAAAGCAGTTTAAACCTTGAGTGGGATTAGCGTGGTCTTATTGATCCTTTGTATTTCTTTACGAACCAGAAAAACATTCCCGCTTCTGGAGTAGTCCACTCCGCAAGGCCCGTGAGGTATTTCCTCATGCCTCTCTCGAATATGTCCCGTCTCTCACGATAAAAGGCTGCGACACTATCGGTATGGGTCTTGAAGCCTTCGTATCCCCATGACTCCAATAATTTGTATACAATCATCTGTGTGAGAGAGGATGCCTGTAGGTTTGATGTCGAGGTCTGCCAGATCCAGTGGATGAGTTTCGTACGCATAGAAGAGGTCTTGGAACCTACATGACGGTCTATGGCATTTACAAGAGGCACAGGGCCGGAGGTAAATCCGATTCTAATGCCTGCGGATAGGACTTTGGATAGACTGTCGAACCGGAGGACTCGACCAACTTCAGGTTCCTCTAGTTCGAGGGTGAAGTAGGAGGGGTATCGCTCTTTCTGTCCGTAATACAAGTAAAAATAGGGATCGTCTACAGAACTTAGTTAGGAGAATGATATATATGATGCTTTTGGCAAATACCTTCTAAAATAATAAAATCATGCTCGCGAGCGAGCTTGAGGACTTCTTTACGCCGCTCTAAAGTCGCGGTCATCCCTGTGGGGTTGCATCCATACTACTCACGCTTTAGGGCGATAGATCGTGTTATACCGAATGGATACGTACAGGAACCGTATATAGAATCTTGGGCTTCGGTTTGTCGGATGGCCAGTTTTCCAAAATAGAGCGCAGGATAGTGGTGTTTATGCCTTGACCGTCCGTTTCTACTTCTATTGTTCCGGACAAAAGCGGAGTGGGAATTCGTAATGAAATTAGCGACCTTTAACAACAACCACAAAGCCTGAACACGGACCGATCTGATTGCATTTCAGATTATGAAACATCGGAATAACTCCACTATAATGATAGAAAAACGCGATGAGACCGGAAGGTTTCCCTCTATGATTTCACTTACGCATAGGCAGGCGATTCAACTAGAACCGAATCTCCTGGATTGACCATAGCAATGACAGCCTGTGGGTATTCGGATTCAATATATCCTGAGGGTTAGCTATAAAAAGCCCACTTTAAATATAAGGTCCTGAGACCCTGTTCCAATCGAAACGCGCCATCCCTCGTTTTTCTTCCTTCCGTGAGTGAATTCTTGAAGGCCGTCGACCCAATCGATGAGTTGCTTCAAACCGCTTGTAAGTCCGTACTGGAGACTCTCATTGAGATCTTCCCCATCGATAGTGGTAACAATTTCAGAATGAGGAGCAACAGGAGAGCGCGCGGTGAAGTTAAGCGAGGTGAACGGGAAGGTGGCTGGGTTTGGTTTTCCAGCGACCAGGGAGATCATGCCAGGGGTGGCTTCCAAAGGGAAGAGCCCACGAACTGAGAACTCGACGAAGGTCAGATTCGAGGAGTTAGCTCAACATCAAGGGTGTACTAACTTGGGCTATCCCTTCGTCTTTTCGCAACATCAGAGAGGAACTTGGTATAATACTCTGCGGGCAAGATCTTTACTGCCGTAGCTACCTTTTCCGCTTTGGTAACTGGGACAGTGGCTTCTGCTGGTATACCATCAGAATGAGTCGATCGGACTTGTTGGTCAGTGACCTGGAGGAGTTATAAGTGGCATGAAGAGATATTTAGGATATATCTGCGGTACCTTTCCGTGGTGAGAAGCAGTGTTCTTGGCAGAAAGATTGGATGTAAAAGCTCTAGTCATCGTTGTAAGTGCGGAGGAATCAGGGCGAAAAGAAAGAGGTGGAGGTTCCGGTATTTATACCCTTTCCCGAATTTCATTGGGATCACGGCACGGCTCTAGTCACGGTACATAATTTACGTGGGGACCGTGGTATGTATTCAAATCAACACGGATGGATCAAGACTGCTTGCTACTAATATAACTTAGACTACCCCTGGGTCTTTAAAATTTTCCTATTCTGTTCCCCGCGAACTAGCCAACTCCTGTTGTACAAATTTATGGGACCGGATAGCTGTGTGTAGATATATTCCATCCAGACATGAATATTTGAATACTCACGATGCCAGGCCTGAGATTCGGACATAGCACTCGGCGGTCGCAGTATTTTCCCCATACTGCTCTGCCCGCCAAGATCGCAACAGTTAGGCGATTTAATGAACGAAGCTAATGTCGTACCAATGTCATACTAGTGTTCACGAGGTTAGTTGCAGGTTCGTCGTAAGCTTGGGGGTTGCGTGAGACTTGGCTTACTTGTAATTCGAAGCACATTTCAAATGGAAAACTGGGGAATCAGGGCAGTACCGAAGAGCGCCGATTTCGCAGATGTCGAAACATCGGTCCACAGGCCGACCACTCCTGACAAGTTCCGGGTTACGAGTTACAGCGAGTTACCCAGGTAACTTCCTCGCCGAAGCGTGGTTTCAGACTGAGCTCTAACGAGTGTGGTCATGACAAGTTCCAATCAATTTTTGAGAAACCGGTCGCTATATTATGAGGACAAGCATATACATTGGAATTTTGGGCCCTGATGTTTGTTTTCAAGCCTCTAGATTAACAGGCCCAAGTATGTGCAAGCATATCGTCTGGTTCGGAGTTCACATAACGAGATATAACGTTCATAATTGACTCTTCTTGACTCTTATCTAGACGTTAGCATATACATCGCATCCGGAGAATCTTCAACGCCCCACCAAGATTATCTATCCAGTTCTTATTCTTAGCTACTAGTACTACACAAGTCCGA
>CEMJ01392999.1:309-18036 GCA_900068955.1 Clitocybe nebularis | reverse complement strand
GAAACCTGGTCTTCTTGAAGCCTATCTAGTCCACCAAGTACGCCGTTCAATCCATTTGCAAGCACCTCGACTCGATTTGGCTATATTACACGGAAGAATCAGTGGGGTTCACTGAGCCCAAGGTACTCTCTATAGACATACCCGAATTAGCCCTTCCTCCAGTAGGCCAGTCAGATTGCTGTATAACTTGACGCCAAGTTCGCGGGTGTGGGGGAAATTCCAAATGCCGATGATGTGGGAAATATCCTTTCCTGCTGTGGCCTCAACCTCCGGACCCAGAACGAGGATCAGACGCCCGCCTTTTGCGACTATGTCCAATCCCGCTTTCTGTGTATCGGGTAAAGAGACAGCATCGTAAACAAATTCTATGGGTGCCGCTGTGATTTTGGTGATTTCAGCTTGAAGAGATGGTTGGGCAAGATTCCTATCCACGACATGCGTCGCTCCAAGAGATTTGAGGAAAGCGTCGTGCTTCAAAGAAGCTGTAGTAATAATAGGGGAGAATCCTGACAGCTTCGCAAATTGAATTACTAGATAACAGCAATGAGCCCCGCTCGGTACGCCGCAAAGATTGCGTATTTACCAAATTGGCCCACAGAAGTTGCACCACCAAGGACTAGGAATGGTTTCCCAGCATAGATTCCCCGTGTGGAAGGGTCGAAGGGAGGCGTTATACCGGCACCGTGGGGTTTTGTATTGTAGAGCCCTGCAACTGTCACCGCGATAGCGACTGGAATAGTTGCTGCTTCTTCAAACGATAACTGGCGTGGTATCTACTGAATTATAAGAATAGATAGGCATAGATAGGAATACCCCGCGGGAAAACAATCACCTTTGCAGTCGTCTGGACGTCCGTGAGAGTGTATTGCTGATAGCCAGCCCAGTCGTTTTCCCATGCACCTTGGTAAAGGCTGATAAGGTACGAGACTGTCAGAGACATGACAAAGGGGACTAATTTTTGCGTACACTCTATCTCCTTTGGAGAATCCAACAACTCCTGTGCCAACCTCCTCTACGACTCCCGCAATATCCGTTCCAATGATGGCTGGGTAATTCTCGAGAAAGATCCCATATTTCTGAATTTTCCAATCCACAGGATTCAGCCCCGCAGCTTCAACGCGCACCAAGAGCTGACCAGGTCCGGGTGCTGGGACTTTCCTATCGCTTAGAGTGAATTTCCCGAGCTTCGAATCGAGGAAGAGAGCTTTCTGGTCATTGGGAGGCATTGTGAGAATATCAGGAATGGTGCGGTATTGTCGAGAGTAGAAACTCGTCTTTATACTTGCTCATGGCCTAAGGTTGGCGCCGGAGCAACCCTGTTAGTCAAATAGGTCGCAATGCTTACTCAGGAGGGGCTTATTATGATATCTTACTCAGACAGCCAATCCCGTCTCAACGTGTCTCGTCATGACGCAGATGGATGGGAGAATTATGGCGACTTATGGTATTTGGCGTGGGATATTTCTGAGAGTCCATACATGGAAGTACTCATTCGCTAAAAAGTTCACGCGCTTCCGCATAAAAGTGGTATGTAGGTGTAATTACAACTGAAGAACATATTGAGCTAGGGGGGTGGGTAACACAACGGATACATACATATTATCTATCGTCTTTCCTTCACGAAAAAGTGTAGTGTGATATAGCTTGCAGAGGTGAACACAACAAAGAATATTCCAAGAAGAGATATGTTGGGCCACCAGAATGACTGATGGGTCTTTGTCAGCCAAGGTACGATTAATCATATCAATCGAGTCTTACCTGGGCACGTAGGCCGAACGTTGATAGGATAGCGGCTGCAGGAAGATCTAATTCAACGCCATACTAAAAATAGCGAAATCAGCGATTGATAGGACGGACGCTTCGGTGGAGTGAGATCTAACCTTAACTTCCTTCAACTGCAGGTACCGCAACTCATTCACTGCAAGTGCTTCAAAAGCCGCATGGAAGAATGAGATCGTATGCAGCCATTGGAACGCGGGTACAACGGTGTCTCTGTTAATCAATAAGCCTGTAAAGAGGAGGCTGACGAAAGTCATGGCCATTATGAGCAATTGATAGATTATAAATCTAGTTTAAATGAACCCACTTGAATAGCATGACCAGCGTTCCAACAAGACTGGCGACACTGATGCTAGCGAATGCGATGGAGAGCCACAAGACGACGCTCGCGGTTGTCAAGTTGAACAAGACAAGGGTGAGCATGAACTTCCAGAATCCAGCTACAGTCGGCACGAGGCCAACGAGTCCGTAAACGATACCTCCAAACATCAAAGGTGGAACGAGTCGCAGTGGAAGTATATCGAAGAGAACCTAAGTATGTCATTAGTTAGTGTGGAATCGTCGGGACATGAATCTAGACACACTTTGGATGAGAAGTAGGTAAAGGAAGAATAGTATCCGTTTGCACTATTTAAGTGATCCAGTGAGTTGTCGAGGTATAGGCTCTGGAAAGTTTCTTACCGTTCCCGCATGAACAAGATGCGTTCATTTGCAAATAATCCCAAACTCGACAGGCAAGAGAAACCGAATAAGGCCAAGGTGAAAAAGAAGATTCCTGCTCGTTTTGTTTAGTCCTGAATCAAAAGGTAGACTTTGATAGACACACCTAATCTATTTTGGAATCCAGCGATATCATTTCTACACAGAAAATTTTCATATCAGCAGCACTTCAATGATTCCTGTTTTGTAGACACCCACGTTACATTGTGGAAAAACAGTCCGCAGATTACTGAGAAAAATGAGCAACCGGATGATAAAGTTGGGACGTCATTACTCACAAGCCAGGACAATCGAAGACAGATAATGTGCAGCCAGAAGAGCCGGGTCTCTGTACAGGTTCTTGAATGCTCTGCCACTCAATATCCGGAACTGGGTTCCCCAGCCAGCCCTTTTCCTTCCTCGTAACAAAGTCGTTTCCACTGCAACATCTGGCAACTCATTGGCAGTTCCATTCCGCGCTTGGCCATTTCCATCTCCAACCCGAAGCGTCTCCCGACTAAGTGCCTCTGCCTCTTCCTGGATTCCAACAGCAATTGTGCTTGTCCTGTACGCATCTACGAGTGCCGCGAGCTTTGGTGGCAAAGGCTTGTTGCCCGATTTCGATGATGCCGTTACGGCCTCTAGAAGCTGGGACGTTTTGCGCTTGATGTAGTTCCCAGTAGAAGAGGCGATTGAATCAGGCCGGGTTTGGGGCTCGATTTCTTCACCCGGGGTGCTCGGAGATATTTGAGAATGAGTGGAGGGGGAAAGGGTCCTGTTGGAGCTGCCGAGACCACGTTCTTCATCCCCAATATTTGTAGTGTCCTCCGTAGCGTTGGTCGGTTCGTCAAGGAGACTATCATGGCTTCCACCTACATTCAAATCCATTCCCGCATGCATGGTTAGATCAACTAATCCCATTATCAGATTAAATGCACGAAAGGGACGGAGGGCTAAAGGACGAACTGAGGAAATCCGCAATATTGAATCCAGGGGGGCAAGGTTGTCCGATGGAATTGAAATAGTCCTGGCATTTCGAGAACTCTCCGGAATATACGAGTTTTCCCATGGCGAGGACTACTAGTTGATCGAAAAGTGAGACGATGTTGCTGCGGGGTTGATGGATCGTAAAGATAACTGTGCGGTGGTAGTCTCGAGCCAAAGAGACGAGGCTCTCCACAACGTTGAAAGCGTTGAAAGCATCCAGGCCTATCAGCCACCCACTCCATCAGTTCGTGAGGAAACTAGGGGGTAGGGGCACACATACCACTGGTAGGCTCATCTAAGAATAGAATCGAGGGGCTGGTAACAAGCTCACACGCAATCGACACGCGCCTTTTCTCGCCTCCAGAAATCGACCGTTTGCCTATATCACCATCATAAGCCAAAAGGGAAAGTATGAGTGGGTAGGAGGGTAAGAAACATACCGCTATCCCCGATCCTCATATCCTTAATTCCCAAAATCCCGAGTTCATTCATAGTCTCCAACGTCCTAAACTTCTTCGCCTCGTAGCTCATTTCCCTCGGCAGCCTTAGCAATGCACTGTATAGCACGGTCTCATAGACAGTCAGCGTGCTCATCAATGTATCCTCCTGATCTACGAATCCCATAACGCTTTTGAACTCCTCATCTTTCACTTCTCTTCCATTCACTAGCGTCGTTCCACTAACATCTCCTCTCTTCCGCTTACGCGCGAGGATATCGAGGAAAGTTGATTTCCCTGCTCCAGAGGCACCCATGATAGCCATAACTTGCCCAGGCTTCACGGAACCCGAGATGGAATCCAGGATGGTGCGCGGCCCAAGCGTGTATGTAAGGCCGGAGAAGTGTAAGGATGCAGGGACATGGTCCGTCATCAGTTTTGCTGCCTCATTATCCGGAAGGCGGATTTGCCCAAAGTCACCACCCGAACCTGTGCGCCCTGCATACCACAGAACTGGATATATACGTTATCAGTTCGCGGGGTTCTGGGGGAATTAAGGAGATCGGCGGTTACCTGCAGAGGTAATGATTACTATGAGGCCCGCTCCTGCCGCACTGAGCGCAAGCCAAAGGGTATTGTCGGGTTTTTGCGGGCGCTACGAGTAGATGAACATCAGAAGTATTTAGAAGATGTATACACTTACGACATAACCAGGGACCTGAGAGAAATGCAAGCACTCCCCGCCTTGGCACTCCAGTGTGATGTAGCCATCCCCAAAGATGCTCTCGATGAGTTCGTTCATGGCCGGTTCCTCAAACTTGCAGCCGGCACCTGATTTACAACTGAAAGTGGCAGGTCCTTTGATTTCTTGATCCAAGAATTCTCCAATATCTGATGGTAGGAACGTTGCAAAAGAACTCCGAGCTGAAGAGGACCTCACTCACCAACACTACCGTCCTCTCCGCAGATGAAACGACCAGGAACGCAACTACACTTGATCTTATCGCACGCGTATATTGTGGAGTTCGTATCGTAGCCAGGTTTACTCTCGGAGGAACATTCTTCTAGTGCACAGTAGAACGACTCTACCTGTGCAGTCCAGAACTGGAAGGCACATGTGCTGTCGTGATTGTCACAGCTAAAGGTAACCTGAGGAGGACGTCCAGGGAGCATGTCGATGATCTTTCGGTCTGACCACGCGTTTTAGACCTTTGTCTGGCTTCATGTAGAGTCAGAGCTTACTGGTGACATCACACATCTGATGGTTGTTGAAAACGGTCTCGCCGCCCGTGTAACAGGTCATGTTTGCCACTGTACCATCATCGTCTGAAGATGGGATTGCGCCCGCAAGAGGGAAACCGACGCAAGCATTGTCATTTTGACACACTTCCTCGCCCATAACGTTAGTGCTGCGGACAAGAGGCAGGCCAGGATTCGCCCACCATTGCAATTTATACCGCCCCATCCGTCTTTGCATTCACATGTCTTCCCAGGCTCTCGAAGACGTCGTTGGTCTCCGTCAGCTAGCGAGTCGCATTCTGTGTATGGTAGGGGCATCAGTATGTCCTTGATTGGATAGTAGCGGTTACGCACGTGGTACCAGGCAGTCGATGCCACCCCATCCCGGCGGGCACTTGCATTGGCCATCGTATGGGTCACAGTTTCCGTACTGCCCGCAGGTGAAGACAGGTAATAGACAGTTGAAGCAAGGGGGACATTTCTCTGTTGGCGCCGAACATAAGACCGGGGAAACAATATTGAAGTGCCACAGCCAACTTGCCTGGTGGAACCAGAGAGGGAAATGCCTGATTTAACGTTAGTAACGCGCTGAGCGAAATCTGACTGTCAACACTTACTGAGAGTCCGTAAGTTGCGTTTGACCTCCCCCCATTGTTCCATGACGAGTTTCCTAGGTTACCCAGCACAAACTTTGGAGATAGGAGGAGAGTTAACAGTGCGATTGGAAGCCCCCTCGCTGAGAGCGCCATCGACATCGGTCGCCAGTGACTAACACGATGTTGAAATGATTCTGGTGTAATAGTGAACGTCACCAACTCGGAGGTTTGACGCTAAGCGAACCTGATATGTGTACATATGACAATATAGATCACATCAGGGCCAAACTAACCCGATTGATTCCTTATAGCAGTGCCATTGTATATGCGATTTATCCAAGATTTATTTAGAGCCATTCCAACCCAAGATAAAATCTGGTTCACTGGTCAATACCCGAGGCACTGAGTTCATGATTCTCCAATGATCAGAGGTGTTGTCTCATCCACCATCCCATTCTCTCTCTTCTTCTTCCTCCAACCACAAAACAACTTCCCAAAAAATCCAACCACCTTCATTCCTAGCCAATGCCTAGCTCTCCATATCCCATGCTCTCGCTCGTCTATGCGGTCGCTCCTTATCCTATGCTCAGAATCAACACTAACGCCAATTACAGCAAACGTGGTGAAGATCGAGGCCAGGGATGTGGAGGACGATATCATAAACATAATTATCATCTGCAGTTTTGCGGCTTGCTGCACTGAAGAACCACCCAAGATGGCACCGGTCATCATTCCGGGTATTGCAATAATTCCAAGCACACTTTGAGAAATATGTTAATGAGTTGAAATTCGGGGGAGAGACAGGTGGTATGAGTATATGCACACCTCATTTGGTTGATGACAGGAGTTAGTGCTAATCTGAGTGCGTCTATTGCGATCGGTCTACATGCTTCCATCCGCGAAGCTCCAAATGCAAGGTACATCTCTACTTTGTCCCGGTTCTCTCTGAGATGGAAATGGTATCGGCTTTTGCACCTATCTATCAAAAGGCGTAACTCACTGGAGTTCCTTGAGAACATAACTCACGGACACTACGATTCCAGATATGGTGCTACCACACAACATACCTACAATCGGGACTGGTGTGATATATAGTTAGTACCTTAGTCGTTCTACCACGTAGTGAATGCGCACTATATTGTATTGGTTTCCAAAAAGGGTCAACCGACATTGCGAATCGCGTCCCGATAATCGAAATGGGTATTGTAGAGCCCAACATACCGATGAGAACAGAGGGAAACTAGAGGACAGAGTATTGGGAATGAAAAGTTAGGAGAGGACGTAAACACTACCATATTCTCGTAGCGGCGATTAGACTTGTTGACCACTTCAAAGTAGTTGATTACATCGGCGCTGTAAGCAGGCGGGTAAGGTACACTCACCAATCTCAAACGTCCCGAGCAAGTTTAGTACAACTGGAGACAAGTGACCGTCGTCAGATACAAAAACTCCTCTTGATGATAACATATCATCAACCACCCACACGCAATCCCAGCAACAGCCCAAGGGTTCTCTGCCTCAAACACCTGTTGCAAAAGTGTAGCGACAATGGCCAACTGAATAACACATCGAATAGCAGAGGTCAACAGCGATCGACCGACTCCTAGACCAAACACGCTTGAGATCAGGACGTCCAATATGATGAAGGATAGGCCTAATCCGACGTTGCTCCATCCCAAATTCGTTGGTTCAGCAGTTCCGGGGTTTTGTCCATTGGTATACAGCTGCCAATCTCCTCCAAGCATAAGGGCCGAAAATATTTTTTTACTAAACCTGTTGCGTTAGATTAAGCGCCAGAGGCGCGTCGAAAACAAAGATGAATGTTGGATATAGCTTTGGGAAAAAATGTATTCTAGGGTGTGGGAATATTGACGTAATCTACGGTAGCACGCGGACCGGTCCTTTACAAGCCACCACTAAATGCCCCGCAAGGTGACACCTTTGCGCGGAGGACTCGGGACGGCCCAACTGGAGTAAGCCAGCTTTGGAACCTGAGGCTGAATCCGTACCACGACATACGACAACGAAGTGTCATATCGATGGCTGCTGCTGAACAACCCATTCCAGTGTACACAAACCTGACTGATTTGTATGCCAACCTCGGGACGTCACTGAACCATGCAGTTCGGTGGAAAAATCTCGCAGAAGAGTTTGAAAAAAGGTTTGGAAGGAAACCTGCATATATTGCGAGGGCCCCAGGACGTGTCAAGTGAGCCATACATTGTAGATCTCTCCGATTTGATGTTTCTCATTCCCCATTGCAAGTTTGATAGGTGATCCTCTTGTTTTCGAACCTACCTCAAACCGTTGATCGCTGATTACTACCCGTTTAGGTGAACACATCGATTACGCCTTCTTCGGAGTCCTGCCAGCTGCGATAGAACGCGATATCCTGATCGCATGTGGTCCTCGTGTTCCGCCCGTCCAACCCGCAGCGGAAGTACACCACTCACCCGGAAGTGTCATTGCGGAGAATTTGCATGCAAAGTACACTCGTCAGATCTTCACCCCTGCTCAAAGGGCACTACTTACCGAAGTGAGTGAGGACGAGGTCCATGTAGAGGGCTGGCATCTCGATATCAACACCAAAGAGTTGAGATGGGAGAGTTACGTCAAAGCTGGATATTATGTACGATCCATGAAATACACTTATCGATTGAGCTCATCTACAATCAGGGTGTTCTGAATCATTATTTTTCATCCTCAACAGGTTCTGCCCCCTCCGCGCATCCGATTCCTGTGGACCTACTTGTCACGGGATCTGTGCCAGCAGGTTCTGGACTGTCATCTAGTGCGGCTATGGTTGTAGCAAGTACCCTGGCATTTCTGGCTGTCAATGGCAAGGTACGTAAGCGAGCGATAGTCATATCTTTCATCGACCAACGGAATGCATCTTAGCTCGACGATGGGCCAAGTGATGTTGATTCCGTGCAACCTAAGCGCCGTTTGAATAAGGGCGAATTGGTCAAGATGGCGGTGGAGAACGAAAAGCGAGTTGGTAAGCCCGACTTTGTTCCAGCACCGAACTACAGCTGATATGAGATTCTGTAGGCGTCAATAGCGGAGGGTGAGTTACACAGAATATGTCTCCAAAATCCATATATCCTTGTTCGAATAGGATGGATCAAGCAGCCTCTGTGATTTCCAATGCCGGCTCAGCGCTATACATTACGTTCTATCCGATATTAAAAGCCATCCCCATCAAGCTGCCCCCACATTCTGTATTTGTCTGCGCCAACTCACTCGTGGTAGCCGATAAAGTCCTCAGCGCAAAAACGGGATACAATCTCCGTGTTGTTGAGACGCTTGTTGGAGCGAGAGTGCTTGCAAAATCCCTTGGTATTCAAGTGGGCCCAAAGGAAAGGATAACACTGAGAGAAGTTATTGGGAAGTTGGCTGGAGAGGCCAGGGGGGAAGAGATGAGCATAACTGAACTGAGGAAGGTCCTTGAGAGAACGGAACGCGAGGTTGAGGTTTTGAAACCGCGTAGCCCGGCGGACAATGATGCAGAACTGGGGGTGACAATGGAACAGATGGTCGAGATGTCTGGTTTGACAGGAGAAGTGTTTAGAGAGGTATACCTGTCCTTGTTTGATGGTAAGCAGACGAATCTCGACCCACTCTGGGTACAAATCATCTAACTTGTCATGTTACCAATAAAGTCGAAGCCACTCATTTCCAGTTATACAAGCGCGCCAAACACGTATGTGCGGAGGCCCTTCGGGTTCTCCTGTTCCAAGAGGCATGTCTGTCGTCCGCAGATATCAGCAGTGGTGGTGCCACGGCTGGTCTCGAAAACCTGGGCCGCCTTATGAATGAATCCCAGACAAGCTGTGCCGATCTTTTTGAGTGCTCCTGTCCCGAGTTGAATGAACTTACACGCCTCGCTCGGGAGGCGGGGGCGTTCGGCAGTCGGCTGACTGGTACGTGTTGTTACTGGCAGGCATTCCTTATTCTTTATTCTAACTGATGACTATTCCGATGATTCTAGGTGCGGGATGGGGAGGGTGCACGGTATCGCTAGTTGCAGAAGACGCCGTCGATCCGTTTATTGAGAAGATCAGGGATACCTATCCTCCGTATCGCGGACTGAGGGGCGAAGCGTTGGCCGAGGTCATCTTTGCAACGAGACCTAGCAGTGGAGCCTGTGGTGCGTATAGTTCCTTCTAGTTTAGAATAAGATCTGATCTTTTACCCAGTCTACAAGTTCGATTGAAGCGGGCATTTATTTTGGCTTGATATTGAATCACCCCTGGATGAGTTACGTGTATAACGATGGAATATCATTGTTGTAATTATACGTATGTATCTATCAAATGCACATTATGGCTGATAACAATGTCCCCGTCCTCTGAATACGAGGGAGGTTAGTCTAAAGGACGCCACTCCAAAGCCCATGTTAACTTATTGGTAACCTTCTCTCCCGAACAATTAGGACTGAACGAACAATCCGGACGAAAATTATCTGCAATCTTGAACTATGTCCGGCACCGCCGAGCACCTACCAAAGCGGTGTACAAAATATCTTGTCTCGCCCGTCCGTAGTATCAGAGTCCGTAAATATTTAAACTGCCCCAGCCGGTAATGCACACATGAAAGTCACTTAATGATGGGCCAAGGTGCCATGATTGCTTATATCCCAAGTCAACTACTCAATCGAGTTTTACCAATTCGGTTTTATGTAATTTATATTTCACGGCTTCGTACACACTCTAGGTGCAGGCTATGTCTAGGGTGCAAAAGATTCTCACCCAGGTCATCTCATCTCCTAGAATCACACAATACGAAATTTTAGGGACCCTATCAAGTTTGATTCGATTCGTGGACAGATACAGACATGTAGTCGAATGTTGACTGTGGGGGTGCTCGTGGGAAAATATCAATATTTTCGTCAACCTCCACCACTACAACTGAAGTTATGGCATGCATCGTATACGGCGTTGTACTGCATAAACCGTCGGTCCCAATGGAGAGTATAAGATCAACCGGTGAGATGTCAGCCCCTCAATATCTCTTCCTATGAACTACGTCTTGGATCGCTCCGGCTCTGAAGTAGCAACCAGGCTTGGGATTTGGTATGTCGTTTGGAATAACTTTGAGGTCATAGTACGATGATCTACGCTACAGGGACCTTATCTCGGACTGGTTTCAATGGTCTTTATTCTTACAATCAATCATCGCCATGCAAGCTGTACGGGGTGGGCCTGATTTCTCCATAGGCCACTATTCCTTGGTAAGAGTGACGTGTTAGAATCCTTCCAGAGCTCAATATTGGAATAAATGCAGAGCGGGATCCACGGAGAACCCTCAAGTTTTTATGCTTGGAATGGTAGCTTTACGACATCGCGTTCGGGTAGTGGGGGGTATTGCCCTCACGGTTCCGTAAGCCATTTATCTTCACGAGTACTTGTGCCTATTTAACGCGTCGATACGATAGATCCTTTTCCCAACTTGGCGTGAGTATATAACGTATTCCAAACCTTGATGAAATTGTCGCTGATATTTTGTAGATCGACCTTACGTCGCATTATACGAGCAGGTGATGCAGCAACATGCTATCAGAATTGCCGATACCTACAGGGGAACTAGGAATGCAACACAATATCGCGCTGCGGCACGGGCCCTGCGCTTCCCGTAAGTTTCCTCTTTCGTTCGCGTGCGCAACCACTAACCTCCTGCAGCTACTGGGATTGGGCCATCGATGCTGTTCCCCCCGCTGAAATTATTAGCTTGGATACGTTGACTTATGTAGCACCCGACGGGCGCCACATCACTGTGTCTAATCCTTTCCTGACGTACAAATACAATCGACTAGAAAACGAACTTGACTCATACTGGTCTGGGTTTGGGCAGACCATACGGCATCCTCGGGGAAAACCCAGTCCCCTGATGAGTTTAAGGCGGACCTTGCGCAGGATACAGCCACAGACTCTGCAAGACGTGCGGTCCATGTTCCAATTTATAGACAATTGGCCCCAATTTTCCAATCATGCGGCGGATGCTTCAGATACCAGCAAGGCGAACAGCTTAGAATCAATCCGTGAGTTCCATGTGACTGACAGATGGACGCTGCAATCGACAAATATATTCAGACGATAGAATACACACCGCATTCGGCTCTATGGATGGACATATGTCATATCCTGAGGTTGCAGGTTTCGATCCCGTATTTATGATGCAGTACGTTCTTCCGTATAGTTTTTAATTTAATGGGCCAACTAAATTTTTATTAGCCACAGCCAAGTCGATCGCTTGCTTGCTCTCTGGCAGGTACGAGTGGGTTTTCAATATATCATCACCAACTAACATTATTTTAGGTATTCTGGCCAGACGTCTACGTTTCCAACGGTGTCGCTGATAGTCCCACCCGCTGGCTAGCCCCCGGGGACTCCATGTCTGCTTCGACACAGCTTCCACCCTTTTATATATCCCAATCCGGTAGTTACTGGTCATCAAGTGACGTGCGAGATACCACCGCCCTCGGATACACGTATCCTGAATTTGCTGGGAACCCGAGTCCCGAACAGGTGAAGGATCGGGTCAGATCCCTGTATGGCTTTGGGAATGCACAGTTTAGAACTAGGGCTATGAAGACGAGGGGCCTCCTACCCGACATCATCGACGCCAAGAAGCATGTGGCAAGCTCATTGCTGACGCAGGGTCTCGTGGGTGGATTCTATGAATGGACAGCCCGCATGAGATATAAGGGGAGCGAACTTAAGCGGCCGTTTGCTATGCACTTTTTTTTCGGCGCCTTACCTACTAGCAACTTCCTAGAGGCCAACAACTATGTCGGGACCATAACAGGTTTTGTAGGCCGTAACGCGGGCCACGATGAAAGTCAAGGTGGGGGTTGCAATGACAGCCCAAAGTCACAAGGATTCGTTCAATTAACACCAGCGTTGTCCAATATGGGTATTGGTGGCAACGTGTTTCACCCGTCGGACGTGGAGGGTTTCCTCACTTCCGAGTTCAATTGGTGTGTGACTGAGGTATGCTGAAAAGATACCCATGGGTAGCTGTCCAACTGATGAAGGTGTTATCAGGCAGATTTTACGACGCTTATCAACACAGACGCAATATCTTGTATGAGTGTCGATGTGATGTGTGCGCTTACTCTCCCTGTGCTCTCAGGGGCGTCAACTATACTAAAGCAAGATGATCCGATTATTTTTCCCGACATCACTGCAAGACACTAGTAAACGATAGCGAGTAATGTATGGGTAGATGTAGTATGGTGTGTAATGGGCCAGATTCTTGATATCATTTTTGTTTGGGACTACTTTTACATTTTTCGATAGATTAAAGGGGTGAAGTCTTCTAGACGGTCCGCTGGGTTCTGATTTTGGCATCTTTCCGAGGGACATGTAAATCTGCCATTTTGCCTAATAAATAATGAGATGAAAAGTACGCTTAGCTGGGGTCACGTGGCTACTACCATCAAGGTAGCTTTCTAGGTTGACCTCAAGATTGCCTCGATCGAACAAGCTTTGCCTCCGGAATTTCTTGACTTCGCCTTACTGACCCTTTTATAAGCATAGGTGTAGGAGGATAGGCGAGAGTGTAGTATGTGAGGATTAACTCGACGATCATAATGTATTTGGGTCCTCCTTGTAAGTTGTATCCGCAAATCGAGTCGATGATGTTGATGAAACGTGACCATTAGAAGTTAGAAGCTAGAACGGATATAAATGGCCTCGGACATATGTCGCACAACCTCCAGTGCCATCTGACAGATCCAGGCCGATCATGCAATTATTTTGGCCTCAGCCCGCTGGGCAGACTCACGCACGGGCCGCAACTACACGGATAAACGCAATCACTTCTTTCTCCCCATCTCGCGGTCCGTAAGTCGGATAGAGGTCAGATGGCCACTTTTGTAGCGCATACCCAATATAAGTGGCCTTTTTTTCGTTGTATGTTGGCACTTTTTCAGCACCATGTATCTGGGTGCAACGATCAAGTATGCATTAGCGGCACTGGTCGCGAGTGCTAGGATCTCGCAAGCCACCGCGGAAATACACACGTTCTCTCCACGTCAGTTTATTAACAACACCGGCCTGACAGACGCAGTCGGATGGGACCCCTACTCTTTCTTCATTCACGGCAAGAGGGTGTTCATACATTCTGGCGAGTTCCACACATGGCGGCTCCCAAGCCCTGGCCTTTGGAAAGACATCACTCAGAAAGCGAAAGCTGCTGGTCTGAATTGCCTATCGATCTATGTCCACTGGAATCTCAATAACCCTAAAGCCGGTGTAACCGATATGACTGGCATAAACGACTTACAGCCCTTCTTTGACGCTGCTAAGGAGGCCGGCCTCTGGGTCATTGCAAGGCCAGGTCCGTACATCAAGTGAGTATGTAGTCCTGGAATTTCGTGATATCGGCTACATTTGTCTTTAGCTCTGAGACGACAAACGGTGGTGTCCCTGGACACGTAATAACAATTCCAGGCGATCCGCCTTGGAACCCGTACAATGGCGAACTGAGAAGCAACGACACCTATTTCCACAATGCGTGGCAAGACTACGTGAGCTCCTGAGTACATGATTTATGACTGCGTCTTGATCCCCGCCTAACAGTGGAACGCCGTGATTCCGGTTATCGCTAAAAATCAACTCACCAATGGCGGTCCAGTGATTATGCTGCAAATCGAGAATGAGTATTATAATGGCCGTTAGTCCACATCCTTAATTCACCTGTAGTAAAATCTCAATTCATGTTTCCAGCCGGCCAAAACGAATATGTCGCAGAGCTCCGACAAAGAGCTATAGACATGGGTATAGTGAGTAATAGGTGATTTTCAAGAGCCAATGTCTCATACTATTTTCATTTGGCGTTTAGGTTGTACCTACAATGGTCAATGATCCAGGACTATTCAGAAATCTGGTAAATTCTGCGGATATCTACGGGGTTGACGCCTATCCCAACAGTACGTAACTGTGGCTCGTATAGTACAACGGCCAGTTTGCTTATTCAAAACGTGATAAAGGTCTTGATTGTTCGAATCCCACCGTCTGGCGGAATGTTGTAACCACTTGGAGGTCGTACCATGAATCTGTTACACCTGAAATCCCCTTTATGTTTCCAGAGTACGTACACAACCCATCATGACTGTGCGCCGCAAACCTTAAAGCGACCAGGTTCCAAGGCGGGGCATCTGATAGATGGGGCTCGGTTGGCGGGTATGCTGCCTGTCGAGAAAAGACGAATCCGAAGTGAAGGTTTTCCTTGCCAGTTATTCACAACCCTTATCACCATATTTCTTCTATAGTTTCCAGAGAGTTTATTACCACCAACTCTGGGCGAGTGGTGTTACGGCGGTAAGTTTATATTAGTGCCATGCATCTTTCATTGCCATCTTACTGGCCAAAGGTCAACTATTATATGTTTTATGTGAACTCTTTTATGAAAGTCAGAGGTAATGGGTTACTAAATTAAATCAGGGCGGCACATCCTGGGGGCAGATCCCTCATTCAGGCAAGCGTCATGTTGTCAAGTAGTCTGATATACTCATATTGACCCATAGACACCTATACATCTTACGTTGGTTCCTAGATTACAAACGGCAGATATGAATTAACGTCACCTCTTCATCTCAGGATTATGGCGCCCCAGTAGCCGAATCAAGAGAAATTACAGCGAAATATGGCGAACTCAAGTTACAATCCTTTTTCCTTCGATCGTTCCCACAATTCCGAATGACAGATCTACAAGGTAAGAGAGGCCGGAAAAATACTTTTCACGTATTTACTATAAAGCTTTTGAAGGAGAGGATAACACAACTTTCCCTGGTGCCTTTACGACCCATCTGCAGAACCCAATGACGGGCTCCTCGTTTTATATAACACGGCACATGGACACCACCGTCAAGTATGTTCAATCATCTCGTATGCTAGCTCAGGTTTGTCTTGATATAGGTTGATTGAAGTGATACGCTGTCGTTACGACTTTCGGTTGGCGCGAGCAAGACTATCGTCCCTCAGCTAGGTGGAAACCTTACTCTCCTTGGGCGCGACTCGTTTGTTGTCAGGTTCGTTTTTTTTCAATAATTATCAGCTAACTAAGGGACGCTCAATTCTTTTCGTTTTTTATATAGCACTGACCTATCGTTCGGTTCTTCGAGGCTCAAGTATTCTACGGCAATGCTCATGTCGTCACTAATGATTGGCCAGGACGACGTCTTGGTCGTTTATGGGAACATTGGCTTGACTTACGAGGTCGCATTTATCTACGGGACAACCCCAAAAGTAACAACTTCCGGACCGACGAAAATTCGTAGCAAGTACACAAAGGTATTGTCAGTGAGGTATGCTAAAACTTATTCAAACAATGAATTTAGGAAGATCGTTCTTTCGTCATCAACTTCGTGGTGACCGCCGGCCTTACCACTGTGAAGCTTAGCGGATCAAAAAATAGCATCATACTTCTCATTGTCGACTACGACTCAGCCATGCGCTTTTGGATGCCCACGCTCTCTGGCCCAGGAGAGTTTGGAAGTTACATAGACGTCAGCGCAACGGCACCCATACTCATATCTGGCCCTTACCTCGTTCGGACGGCGGCGCTCAGCCACGATACCCTGGCTCTCACAGGAGACCTCCCCACGGCGACAGCGATCACAGTATTCGGTCCGGTGAAACTTTCGTCCATCACTTGGAACGGGAACCGTATTGGTGGTCTGAAAAAAACGAGCGTCGGCGGGTGGCAGGCTAACCTCCCCGGTCCCGCCATCAGCATCAGTGTTCCTGATCTGGCGAAAGCACAATGGAAGTATGCAGATTCCTTGCCTGAAATTGGATCAGCCTTCGACGATTCTTCTCTCACGAATGCTGATCATACCACCACGACCAGCGTGTTCCCGCCCTACTACGGGGGCCCATGGATTCTTTACGCAGACGACTACGGGTTTCATGTAACTAGTTTATCTATTTATTCTGTCGTTTTGTAGGTTTGACTGACCCCAAAGGCTGGCAACCTGCTTTGGCGAGGCACGTTCGAACATAGCGCAGGCCTCCCGGCCCCTACAGCCGTTAATATCAGCGTCTCCGGTGGCATTCATTTCGCAGCCTCTGCGTGGCTGAACGGTCACTATCTAGGGCCTTCGGACACTCTACTGGCAACTAATAATGAAAGCTGGCCGGTGATGGAAGATATGCTCAGAGATGGCGAGAATCATGTTACAGTGTTGCAGGAGTAAGAGTTTATGCGGTGCATTATTATCTGGCAACGTGTGTTGATGGGTGACTTTCGCAGCCATATGGGAGGTAATTTGGCTGGACAGATTGTTTGCTGTACTCCTGGTGGCCGACAACGGGATTTGCAGCAACCAAAGGGGTTACAGGTCTAGCCCCAAGTTTTTCATCAGGTCGCACAATTTATTGATGTCAGTTAGGGATACTATCTGGTCGGTCGGGGCGAGGAAGACCAGTTCAAAGGTTGGAAAGTAACGGGAAATTTGGGGGGCGAGGACTTCCCAGATAAAACACGGAAGGTTTTGAACGAAGGTAAGAGTGGTATAATATGATGATGTCCACAGAAAATTGATTGGTAGCAGGTGGGCTCTTCGCTGAGGTAATTTCACTTATAAATCAAAGTATATTTCTTGAGTGTTTCGGTGGCAGCGAATGGGATGGCATTTGCCTGGCTTCGACGATTCCACCTGGGAGGCGCGCACACCATTTGAAGGGCTCACCAAAGCAGGAGTAGGCATCAATCGCTATCGCGGGGATGATGGGATACTAACTGCGTCTTTGGTATTAGGTTGGATTCTTCCGCGCAACGTTCAAATTAAACTTGCCCAAAGGCTTTGATATCCCACTTTCGTTCGTCTTTGATTCACAGCCAGGCCATTATCGTGGTAAGTCGAACTGTCCAAGTCCCCATGTCGTTTCGCTTGGAAATACCTTGACGTTTGTTCAATCAGCCCAGCTTTATGTGAATGGTTGGCAGCTGGGCAAGCGTGTAGCCAATATTGGCCCACAGAC